>CM075004.1:28128987-28144767 GCA_037576675.1 Pangasius sanitwongsei | reverse complement strand
ATTTAAAAACTGTGTTTTGTGTTTACTCATGTTATCTTTGACTAATATTTAAATTTGTTTGATGATCTGAAACATTAGAGTGTGACAAACATGCAAAAAGATTGGAAATCAGGAAGGGGGTCAACACTTTTTCACACCACTGTATATAAAAAAAACAGATTTTAAAAAATCCTTTAATTACTGGTTTATTATTCAGCTCTGTATTCTCAGTGCTTGGTTGATTTCTGTGACTTTTGTTTGCTCTTGCAAAATCACCACCATATTTTTGCCTAACAAATAAAAGACTTATAGTATGTTTCCAGCTGTGCCCACTAACACACATCCCTTAGCAAATATTTTGTTTTCACTTCAATTTGTACAGTGTGAAATTCAATCAGACCAAACAGAAAAGTATCAATTTCACGCTGATTTGGACTCGGCAAATAGAGGAATAATTGAGAAAGTGAGCTGTTTTACATGAACTTGGCTGTGTTAGATGATATATTTGAGATACTGGATGATGATACTGGAAATCAGCCATACATAACCAAATGTATCCAGACACCCCTTTCTAATTAGACTATTTAAGGACTCTCATTGCTCACTGATGCAGGTCTCCATAGGAAAAAAAAACCTTGGCAGGAGAACTGGACATTCTGAACTGCTCAGACTTTCAACTCTATATCATTACAGAAGTCACATTACCAGGAAATCTGTTAGTTAAAGTTCTCCACTGTGACAGCTGAGAGAAAGTCACACGTAGGTAAAAATATACAAATTTCACCACTGTTGGACTCAGCGCTATTGGACGCAGCAGTGGAAACCCATTCTTGGGAGTGCAGAATCACACTTCACTGTCTGTCAGTCCAACAGATCAGTCTGTATTTGGCAGATGCCTAAAGAATGCTACCTGCCTCGGTGCTTCATGGCACCTATAAAGTGTGCTGGAGGAGGAATAATGATCTGGGGCTGTTTTTTCATAATTCATGCTAGGCTTCCAAGTGCTAGGGATGACAAAACTTAATGATGCAGCATGCCAAGATGATGACTTTGTGGTAGCAGTTCCAATGTCCCAGTGTTTGTGTGCACAAGTCAAACCTTAAAGAAACGGTATGGCCTACAGACCTTGCCTGGCAGGACCTCAACACCTTTGGGAATATAAGAGCCGCTTGTCCAAATTGCCCAACGTCAGTTCATGACCTTGGTAATGCTCTTATGGCTAGCTGAAATAGAATTTCCACAGTGACACTTCCATATTTAGTGGAAGACCTTGCTAGAAGTGTAGACAGTTGTTACAGCAAAGGAACTACTAATCCTATTAATAGGACATACAGTATGGCAGTAAAATATACTGCATACTGTGATTGCAATATGACTTTACATATATTAAAAGAAACTAGCGATGTATGTTGGTCTAAGACTGGTCTTTTTTTGGATTCTGCTAATGCCCTGATCTATCAAAACAGCCAAAGGCTAAGTTTGTGATTGCACCTAATAAACACTATACTGTGCAGCATGAATAGGATCCCTTTCCATTCCACATTGATTCCATTTATTTCGATGTAAAGGACAACATGTTTGTATACCATGTGCTAATTTCCTACATATGGCAACTCTTGCCTATCTTTATTTCCTTTATCTATGTTTTCTGACTGGGGCTTATGTGCACTAACAGAGCTGCTAGAAGCCTAGCGTGCCTTTTAGTTAGGTCACTATGCTAAAATGCCTAGAATCATGACGATTCAACTGACCATGCACCCGCCTGCATGTGTGCCGATTAGACCTGCTAATGAGAACTGCTCATTAGCCCTCAGTTAGGCTTCATCGGGTTGTGAGCTTGTGATGCACATGTCTATTTCCTGTACTGTTTCTTAGTACACTATGCTAATCAAACTGAAGCAGCTTTACTTCATAATAGGGTGCCTTTATAGTGAAACCATGGTGACCATTTGGGACGGCATAAATCACTGACCAGGTGGGCGTTACACTACTGATAAGGGAGAAAGGAATTTGAAAGTGTTCTGAAGTGCTTTTATAGCGCACTGCCCACTAGTTAACCTGCTACTGCATGGGATGTGTTTTTCTGCCCATAAAAAGGCTATAACCCACATCCAGAATTTTAGAGTCAACTCTCTATAACTGTGTCTATGGGATCTGGGTAGGCCCCTGTAACTAACTGACTTCCTTCTCTGTGTGTTTATGTGGGATGCTTCGGAGTTGGATGCATGCCACTGCAGATGCCACCACTCATTGCCAGAGAGGTTAATTTTAATAAATCGCTTTCGACAAGTAAGGGAAACAGATAAAGAAAGAGAGAGAAAGGTGCCTTTCCAGACATGGACAGTAATAGATCTCTCAAGACATGTGCTGCTTGTGGCCAGACACTTTTATGAAATCACTGCCACAATTGGTTTACATTAACCTTGACATGTAAACATGATGGGTGATAAATAAAAGGCTGGCAATGCCCCATCCCGAAAGGACACGATGGGTCACTGAATAGTTTTGTTTTGTTGAGCATGAAAATCATGTATTTATGCTATGGCCTTCACAGTCACCAGATCACAACCCAACTGAACACCTGTGGGAGATTTTGAAATGTGTTAGACAGCGCTCTCTACCACCATCATCAAAACATCAGCTGAGGGAATATCCTTTGGAAGAATGCTGTTCATCACTCCAGTACAGTTCCAGGGACTTGTAGAATCTGTGCCAAGGTGCACTGAAGCTGTTCTGGTGGCTTATTGTGGCCCAACACCCTACTAAGACATGTTATGGTGGTTTTTAATCTTTAATTTGTCACCTGTCTATTTATAGATTTCTAAAAATCAGTTCATTTGAATTGTCCCACGCTGGGCGCCAAAAAGCCAGCAGAAGTCAATGGTGTTCATGCCTAGACTGAATGAACTACACAAAAACCACATCACTTTATATACATTGTTCCAAAGGTAATGTGTTGAGTAAATATCTTCCCTACTGGTGCCTGGTTTAATCCAATGTGGCTTACAATTGATACAAGATACAATTCAAGCATACAGGTGAGCTGCTGTGGGTTAAAGGTCACAAGCTCACTGCTTCAGGCTTTTAATGCAGCATCTAAGCTCCTGCTTATTTCTGAGGCTTTTTTTTCCAGTTTTGTTTTCATAAGGTTTGTGCCCTGGTGTGATAACTGTCCACTAAGTTTTGAGTCATTTGGTGGGATCTAAGCAGTTAAGATGCATCTGTTCATTGCAGAATTCATCCTGTTGCCATTGCCATGTGATATATCATGTAGTGAACCATCTAAAGTGGTTGTAGCTTTCTATTTATGGTAATCTATTTATCTCAAGCATTAACTAATGCCAAAAATGTTCAATTAATTTTTTCAATTCAATTCAATTTATTTGTATAGCTCTTTTAACAATGGACATTGTCACAAAGCAGCTTTACAGAAATAAATGGATTAAAAAAATAGATTGTAAATATGTGAATTTATCCTAATGAGCAAGCCAGAGGAAACGGTGGCAAGGAAAAACTCCCTGAGACAATATGAGGAAGAAACCATGAGAGGAACCAGGCTCAAAAGGAAACCCATCCTCATCTGGGTGCAACGGATAGTGCAATTATAAATAAATCCCTTCTATTATTGTGTACTATAAGGACAAATAGTGCAAATGTGCAACCAGTAAATTCATCACAGTTTTCGCAAGAAGTCCAGTTGGTTAAAATCTATCCACTGTCCACTGATGGAGTCCTGAGTACTCAATCTTGGTCCCCTAAAATAAAAAGCATTGTAATAGCTTCTTGATATGGACACTTCCAAACATTTATGCTTGTTTGGTGTATATCTTCACAGCTAAAATCCCTCACAAAACCTAGCAAGGTTTTGAATAGCAAATCAGAGGCATTAGTACTGGCCAGTTCAATGCCCCTTAGGAGACTGTATTTATATTCAGCTTGGTGTGAGCTCTTTGTGTTTATGGTCTCATACTGTGGATCACAGTGTCAGTTTGATCTCCCATTCTCTTAGTTCCGGCTCTGTCTCTCTGCAGCATTAATGTTGCAAAGGCCTTTTAGTGGAGGCTTTAGAATTCGACACTATTCTCTGCTGAATATCAATGACAGCAGTTTATTATTGGCAAATGAGATGGCACACTAAGTGGTTCCAGATGGTTCGTATTTATGTGTCCTTTAAATAAAATATGGAGGAAGTGGAATATCTGTTTCACATGTGTTTACTGTTTGTTAATATTTATTTAAAATTATAGTTTACAAGATCTTTGCATATAAGAACCAATGAAATTTTCAATTTTCCTGCAGCTGATGTTTCTTCTATGAATTATTATGCCTGGTCTCAATGGAATACAAAGCCATGTCTGATTCATGTGTGATAGCAATTCACACAAATGTCCTGGGATTGAAGGCTGTTGTGGGCAAGAGTGGCCATGTTATGATGAGAAAGGTAAAAGCTTTTCTGCTTCGCATGTCTCCTCTATCAGCTTTCCACCAACACTTTAGGGATGTTTGTCATTTCCTTGAAATGACTTGAGAAGTTATTTGATACACGCAGTATACTGAAATCAGGGTGGAAGAAATGTTTCCTTATGGTTGCCCAAAACAGATATTTCAATTAACTGTATGAAGAACAAAAACAAGAATATGAACTGAATGTAAATAATCCATTATACCTAGGGATTTTCAGAGGTAAGAATCTCCATCCATGAATAGGCGCTAAATAAATAAATAAATTAAGACAATTAAGTTTCTAAGTAACAGTACATTAGTAATAAAAAGATGTCAATGGCTATATTGATTCAGGCAATTTCTTCCTCAACGTTGGACATTTTAAATATCCAGTATATTGCTATATTGTCCAGTACACCACAACAAATTGGTGAAACTTTACAGCCTTTATGGTGAGAGAAAGTTTCTGATGTAGCTGCATTATATATCCATCCATCCATACAATGGCTGAATTATATATCCATCCATCCATTCTCCATACCGCTTATCCTACACAGGGTCGCGGGGTAACCTGAAGCCTATCCCAGGGGACTTGGGGCACAAGGCTGGGGGACACCCTGGACGGGGTACCAACCCATTGCAGGGCACACTCACACACCCATTCACACACACTATGGACAATTTTGGAAATGCCAGTCAGCCTACAACAAATGTCTTTGGACTGGGAGAGGAAAACAGAGTACCCGGAGGAAACCCCCAAAGCACAGAGAGAACATGTAAGCTCCGTGCAGAGAGGGCAGAAACGGGAATCACACTCCTAAACCCTGAGTTGCGAGACAACATATCTAAAAACCACCTGCTTTGGCTCAAACATTTTGCTCAGTATGTTAAATTCCTGACATCACAGCTTTCGTTTTCTGTGGGTTTTGCAATTCTGTGTGTTTCTAATTAAGAGAGAGCAGCTCATCTTTCAGCAGTGTGGGTTTTCCTCTCTGGCACTGTGCCTGTGAACTGGGTCAGGCCTCTTTCAGGTCAATAACACACACACACACACACTTTAATTAAAACCACCAAACCTTCAGCAGCTCTGCCCACTTCTCTCTCCATGTCGATGATGGAAAGACAACAACAATGTAGAGGAGAACTCCAAATATGGAGGAAATGGGAAAATGTTGAGGAAAAAGCCCCAGGGATGCAAAAACTGTTGAAATCATTGGTGCAGATACAGTATTAAGCTGGATGAACAATCTGTTTTCTTATTTGTAAATATATGCAAGGTTATTTTTAGCTAACAACATGCAGTGCAAAACAGTTTAAGCCTTTGATAATAATCTTGTGTTGCCCATTTCCTAGAGAAAAACAGATGAGCTATTGACTTATATTATTTGCCTATATATGCAAAGGCAAGCTGTATACCAACAACACTATTATGTTTAGAATGACCAATGATGTGTGTCTGCATTGTATGTAACTGTATCTGAGGATACAGAAATGTACTAATACTTGTTTTATAAATAGTTATATAATGCTAATATCAGACCTTGGCTGGTACTAGATATTGATCCAATACTGATTTCACTTCAATAATTGTAAAACAAGTAATAATGATCATAACTGAAAAAGAATAAATTTGCCAGTCAATATCACCCATAGAGCTTTTGGACCCATAGAGCTATTGAACCCATAGAGCTTTTGAACCCATAGAGCTTTTGGCCCCATAGAGCTATTGGACCCATAGAGCTTTTGAACCCATAGAGCTTTTGGCCCCATAGAGCTATTGGACCCATAGAGCTGTTGAACCCATACAGCTATTAGACCCACAGAGCTGTTGGACCTATAGAGCTATTGAACCAGCAGGTAATACTTGATGATTCTCACCTGTGTGTGATCACATTGAGTTTACTTATGTGTGTGTTGTTTGTCCTTTCAAAGGAAAAAAGAGAATGCTGTGAATCAGAGAGAGAGAGAGAGAGAGGGACACGCACACACGCCAACACACAACGGAGCATGAGCATGGAAAGTGTTGATGAACTTGAGTGAGGTGAAAGCCCCGAAATATTGGGATGGTGTTTGTTTTATTTTGGTTTTTCTGTTGAGTGTTGAAAGCGTGCTGAAAAGAGCTAGTGGTCAAAATAAAGCGATCCCTAACCTCTGTCAAAGTCCACCTGTCTCCTTAGTCCTCCTTCCCACCTACCTTCACACACACTGGGTTCTACAGACACATATAGTTATTGGACTCATGCAGCTAGTAGACCCACAGACACTTTATTGTGTTACATATTACATAAATGGATTAAATTTACTTTTTTCCCAGTAATCTACACACAATAATCCATAATGACAGAAGAAACTGAAAGAAGTATTCAGTCAGGCTTTTTTGGTAGAGTGGCTAGATGCAAGCCACTCTTGAGTAAAAAGGCATATGGCAGGCACTTTAAAGGCTCTGAGACAAAATGAATCTTTTAGGGTTTAACTCCAAGTGCTATGTCAGACAAAACTGAGGTAGTGCTCCTTGACTGGCTAATACCATCCCTATGGTGAAGTATGGTCGTGCCAATATTATGGTATGGAGGTACTTCTCAGTGGTAGGGACAGGGAGACTGGTCAGAATTGGAGAAAGTATGAATGCAGACAAATATAGAGAGGTCCTTGAAGAAATCCTGCTTCATAGTGCACATGACTTCAGACTAAGCGAAGGTTCACTTTTCAGTATAACAACAACCCAAAGCACACAGCCAAGCTGTATTGGCTATGTGTCAAGTCTCTAAATGTCCTTGAGTGGCCCAGCCAAAGCCCAGACTAGAACGCCACAGAAAATCTGTGGAGAGACTTGAAGATGGCAGTTCACAAACACTCCCCATCCAATTTGACTGAGCTTGAGCAGATCTGCCAGGAGGAACAAGAGAAACTGCCCAAATCCAGGTGTGCAAAGCTTGTCAAGACTTACCCAAGAAGACTCAAATCTGTGACTGCTTCCACAGGTGCTTCTACAAAGTACTGCATAAAGGATCTGAATACTAATTTAAATAATACATTTAAGTTTTTAAATAAATTTGCTAAAATGTCTAAAAACATGTTTTCGCTTTGTCATTATGTTGATTGATGGCAAGTAGTAAAATAATCTATAATACAATAAAGTAAACAAGTAAATCTATAACACTATAGTGTGCAAAAACTGAAAGGGTCTGAATACTTTCTGAATATGTTTGTGTGTGTGTGTGTGTGTGTGTGTGTGTGTGTGTGTGTGTGTGTGTGAACTTAGATCCTACAATCACCCCTTCTGTTTCGTCTGTCAGTGGCTTTCTTTGCTAACTTGCATCAGTATGAGTTCTCTGACCTCACACACACACACACACACACACACATTTGTGCAGAAATGCAGGCTGCTTCAAACCATGAAATGACTGTCATGTGGATTTACACATGAACATCAGTTCTTCACGTCACAAACAAGCATCAGTCTTTTACTCACTCATATGGCAACACCTTACAGGAATCGAAATACATCTATTAAACATTGAATTGTTTTATTTTTTGTCACTGTTGAAGTGGAGGTACACATTGCATTTGTCTCCTTGAAGCCAGAGTTTTTGCACTTTTATTTTGTCATATGTAATCCTCTACTTTTAGGCTGGTCTATGCTTACTTTCTAGATAGAATGCTTTTTAGCCAGATTGCATGAGTTTGATCATTTGTGTTCATTTTTTTCCCCTTGTGTTTATGGTTGTTTTCTAATTTCTAATGTACTTTACAGGTCTACATTTTCTTTCTTTTTTTACCCCAATGTTTGTGTGATTTTAATGTTCCAAAAAAAAAAGTTGCATTTGTATTTAGAGTGCATTATGAGGGTTTATGATTGAATTAGTTTATAGAATTCCTAATGTCCTTGGAACCAACAGAAACAGTTCAATAAAGCAATGAGAAAGACAGATACATTTTTTGTCTACTCTGCAAAAGAACTATTCCCACTGTGATTAGCATTAAGATGCATTTAGTCTGTTTAAACGTATAAGATTAGCAACTGGGTAAGATATGGATCAGGATCACTTGACAGCACTAAGTTGGAGAGCTCAGTTGTCTGCATTTCTCGACCATTCGTGAAGATGATGATGATGATGATGATGATGAAAACTGTCAGAGCCTTAGTGCTACCTGCACCATGGAAAATCTTAAGCAAGGATATACACTGTTTGGTGGAAAATCTCCAAAGTTCCATTGATTTTGATATTTCTGAAGTAATTTCTCATAAAAACCGGTGCACGGTTTTCACTGAGCTCAGCAGAGACTCCCAGTGCAATTGATGCTACTGTATTTGATCAATATGACAAGTAAATAATACATGGACCCCAAGTGCTGTATATATAAGTACAGTATATATGCACTGATCTATCAGTGGAAAGAGACCACCATAGGACCCAATTAGGAGGTGGCCCATTCTGAGCACAGTAGTTACTCCAGCATGGTAGCGGCATGGCAGTGTGTGTAGCGCTGGTACAAGCGTATCAGGCACAGCAGTGTTGATGGGGTTTTTAAACACTGTACACTTACTGGATGTTATTAGACACACCCACCTTGCTGGTTCACCTTGTAGGCTGTAGCTCATTTTTTCCCCCATGCATAATTTGCTTTAGTTGCCCTCTAACAATTCATCAGTGACCATTTTCTTCATATTGGCTGAATATATTTGACTGGTGAACTGTTTTCAAATCAGCAGTAACATTATTTAAAACTGCAGCAGTGTACCAGTGCCACATGCTACTATGCCAGTGTTACTGCTATGCTGATAAAAAGAAATAACATCTCAGGTGCGCTGGTCCTGTGGTGGTCACTTTTCATTGACTGCTGGGGTAGAGATGGGTTGACACAATTGTCCATGATAAAATGACCAATGAGTACAACACAGCCATACCTAATAAACTGGCAACTAAAGGTAAGTTATATACCATTTCCTATGACAAACAGTAATATGGTAAATGGCTGCTGAACACCCATAACCATGAAACCTCCAGCCAACTGAAACCTGTTTTGAGAGCATGACTTTGAGTATTTAAAAGATATGAATAAAGGTAGGCTGGAATAAGTCTTAATAGAGATTTGTAAATAAAAGTAAGTCATAATACTCCGTGGGCCATTCTGGATTTGTTTTTAAATAAGCCATTTTGTCAGTTCACTACTCAGAAAAGGGAGGGTAAATAAAATGAAAAATCTACGAAAAATCTGGTGAAAACTCTCTACTTTCCAAGCTAATGTCTCTAACCCTGTAGCTAGTCTCTGGTCCAATGAGCTGCCTTCAGCTAATTAATTTATATAAACGCATGCGATTGGGTAAACCGCAACAGAGGATCTACTACAGAAGCGGAACCAGTTCATGTTTTGAAAACTAAAGTCTGTTAACGATGGCCAGTTTTTTCATACGTTTATCGTCTCAATTACATTTATCATTTCTGAAACACTTTGCTGGTACACATCTGGACCATATCCATGTCTGTGCCAAGTCCATGTCACTGTCCATGGTGCTGAAATGGCATTTGCTGCACCGGGGCTTTATTATCTCTCTGAGGGGAAAAAAAGAAAAAGAAAAAGAAAAAAAAAACACCACATGTAATACAGCCTTTACCTTTGGCACTGAAGCTTTGTAAAGCAAAATCAATATTCTTTCATGCTGCATTAGCATGCAAATAGCCCGTGTAGATAATGGGCAGCCGGAGGGGCTTATATCTCCGATATTATCCTCTAAAGGATTACAAAATCTTATTTCTAACTGCCAGGACTAATCTTCACAAATGGATGAATGTATTATATACCAACCTCTCTCTCTCTCTCTCTCCCTCTCTTCCCTCTCTCTCTCTCTATACACATATATAAACACAATACCCTGATTATACTTAAAAACCATGATATTAAAGGAGAGAAAGTGGAAAAGTTAAACAGTCTGTGTAACTGCTCATTTTTATTTTGACACTGTGTGAAACAAACTCGACTTTTTCTCCTGATAAAACGTGAATAGAGTGAATTTTTAGGATTTTATCTGTCAATCAGCAGAAATACGCAGAACTCTGGAGGCTTTTCTCAGGATTTATAGACCTTCTGTGTGATATATTCTGCAACATATTTCATCTGACTCAACATGATGCCATGGCAACAAGACTTTACTAATATCTATGTTAGCATAATGGCTAACACACTTCTGTCTATATATTTTTGTAAGTTTTAGTTCAAATAGACAAGAATTTAGGTTGATAGTGTAGCAAAAAGTACAACCAGTTTGAACTAATTCAATAAGTATCATGTTTATGTTGATTTTTGATTCATTTTATAAGATATTATATAAAGTGTCTATGGTAGATGCGAAGTCTTAAAAAAAATCTCTTAAAATCATTTGGAGACGAATTAACACTTCACCAAACCGATAATCCTGGACAATTCGGTATTAATTCGATACTTTTGTGCAAAAATAAATAAATAAAATAATAATTTTTAAAAAATGTAAATAAACAGCGTTACATACCTTCAGGAATGAGTGCTGCTGTGGTTTAAATGTGTTCAGCTTCCCCTCCGCGTGCGTCTCTTACGCTGCTCTTCGCGTGCAGAATAAATGGGGGGGAAAAGCGGGAAAACGGGCTGCGCGCGACGTCTAGTAAACCGAAACCGTGGCGAAATTTACTAATTCGAGTTTGTTCATATTGTTGTTATTATTATTTTTCAGTTAAGTGTTCAAAGTGAAAACCGAAATGGAAATTCGTGAAGTTTTACACACTGTGGACGACGCGAGGAGTGGAGCGCGCGCGCATCTCCTACACGGCTTTCCTGACATTCTGTACTCCTCTCGCGGGACTGTTTTTTTCCCCTCTCAGTGTGTCACGTGGTATAACACTCCTACCAGTCAGGACAGTCCACAGCATGAAGGCAGTGAGTGAATAAACTGATGGGGAGGAAAAAGAATTTGTTGTTAGATGGAAATTGGAAGAATAATCTAAAAACGCCAACAAAAACAAACGGAAACAATAAGAAGGAGTCTAATTCAGCCTCCCTTCATCTGTCCAGTAGGGAAGCCAAGCCTCCCTGGTAATCTGCCTCAGCTGAAATAACAAATAATATAAATTGAACATGTGGGGTTATTTACGTGATGTAAGACACAACCTTATTCATCCATCTTCAGTAAGGGCTTTATCCTGGTCAGGGTCATGGTGGATCCGGAGCCTATCCTGGGAACACTGGACCCGAGACGGGAATGCACCCTGGATACCAGTCCATTGTAGGCACAATGCACACGCACATTCACACTCAGAGGCAATTCAGCGTAGACAATCCACCTACCAGCATGTTTTTGGGAGGTGGAAAGAAACTCTTGAACATGGAGGAAACCCACATACACAGTAACCTGAACTCAAGCTTGAACCAGGGACCTTGGAGCTGAGAAGCAGCAATGCTATCCACTGCTCTATTGCACAGTATTTTTTTTAGTAACATTTAAAGAAATATTATACATTCTAACAAATAGTTAAAACATGGGTTCTAATTGTAGTTAAAACATTTCTAATGGTAAATAGTTTATTTTTCACCAAGGTCCTAAAATGGTCTCATATTATTAGGCCTATATATTGTTGTAAATAATAGCTATGAGAACAAGTGGAACAAATAATTGAAAATGTTTAGGGGTGCATTTGACATTTCCACGGGGTTTGATTTTTTTTTCTTTTGTTTAGATTGATCAATAGATAGATAGATTGATAAAGATAGATCACTTTATTCATTCCAGAGGGAAATTCACCTATTACAGCAGCACAGAGAGTTATAAGGAATACTGTGTAAGAGTGCAATGTGGTAGTGCAGTGGGGTGTAAACATTGTAGATATAAGCAGCAGACTTGAGAGGAATTAAAGTGGCAGTGCAACCGTTGTCAACAGTGTAAACATTGTAAACAGTGACAAAATGAATAGGGATATACAGTATCGTATACAGGGCATATGGAAAAAATTAATAATGAAAAAAATTTGGTCACACTGAGTTGGCAACTGTCAAATCCTGGCAAATCCTCTACCGCTTTTTTTGCATTGTGCATATCAAAAACTGCCTGGCCACAACCCATAACATGCTTGGTTCATTTCTCACATTTGGGGGTGTAATTGCTTTTGTCACACCTGTCCAAACATTTCAGCGGATAAAGCAGAGTTTGATTCAAATGGACTATGTACAGCAGTGGATCTCAAAGTGGGGTTCAGGGACACTCAGGGGTCTGTGAAGCATAGCCAAACCGCAATAACTCAAAAACAAGTAAGCATGTAAATAATGTCAGCATGGTGGAAAACCGATGCATACAAAGCTCTATGGCTAAAATGTAAAGCAAAAAAGAATTGTACATATTCATATTTAAATAATGCGTCTAATATTTCAGTAGTTGGATTATTTTCAGAGGGATCTATGAAATGTATTTAAAGCATTTATTGCCAACAACCCATAACATGTTTGGTTCAACTTCTTACAGCACAGCACATATTTCAATTGGTCTGCAATTTGGAAGTGTGATTGCTTTGTTCACACCTGCCCAAACAAACCTGACCAAGTGCATAAAGCAGAGAGTGATTCGAACAGACTACCTGCAAGATATGTAAAAACACCCTGAAGGTTTTAATTGTTATTTTCTCTTGTTCCTGGAGAAAACTGATGAAGTTGCTGGTCATTAGCAGACAGAGGGATCATATCAGCTGCACTGCATTCTGGAGAAAGCCTTCTTAGAAGGTGTGCATACACTTCATACACAAAAAAGCTGTGCAAAACACAACTGTTGCTGTACTGTTCATGTTAGTGTTGGTAATGTTATGGGTGGGAAGTTATAAACCATATAATATATCTGATAAGAAAGGATTAAACAAAAGAAACTAGCAGCATACAGTATGAACCTGAGTGGCACTTTTCTGTCATTTGTAAAGCTTTATGTTAGCAAGTCTGCCATGAACTCCAGTTCACCAGCAAGCAAAGTGCCACATGATGAACATGGCTTGCCTGCAAAAAAAAAAAAATAAAAAAAAAAATAAACATCTTTGCAAAAATGAAAAAAAAAATCTTTCAACTCAATCCACAAAGAAGTGTTTCAGAAAAAAGGTAACCCACCGAGAATAGGCAGAACTGTTTAGTGAATAACATAACTAGCTATCTATCTAACTAAATTTAACCACATAACTGCTAGAAAACCCTGCTGACAAATTTGACTGCAAACACAAACAGTAAGTAAAATTTAACTAGCCACAAGATAAGCAATTCACCTACACTGGTAAGCATACTCTTTGGTACTCATACTCCAAACCAAACAAAAAATTCCCTCCAGATTTACAAAAGTTTCAGTAATGCTGATTTTCTTCATACTCACATGCAAATGTTGATTATTGTCATAACCTGTAAATTTCTGTAAAGTGCCATCATGGCACAGCTTATTTACATTGTTGACACCAACAAAAGCTCACAGGGAATTGAAAACAACAAAATGAGAACTAAATAGCGAAAGATGCCTCCTAAGAGTGGCGTGCACTAAATATTCCATGATTCAGCTCAGCCAATGTAGCGAGTCAGCTATCGTAGACACACACTTCCTCCTCTTCTTCCTGTTACATTACTAAATTAATGGCTCCTCTTACTTGTCTTAATTTATGGATTAAAAGTGGGTTGCTTTATTTTTAATTAATGTGAAACGACCAAGTTTTGCAAAATTTCCATTACATTTCTGTGTGCAATTGAAATAAATGACCTATTTAAACTTGACAGTGTAATTCATATCATCAATCATCACTAATTCATCTTCAATTATATGATTCAAAGTGTATCAAAGTTTAGATTAGTGTGTCTCCTTATATGTAAATTTAAATAATCTGAGGAGCTCTTGTAGGATATGAGTGTTAGTCCAAACTAACTGGAATTTCACTGTAATTTATTCTTAGAAGGTGATAAACAAATTGACAAAATTATTTTTATTTTCACGAACAAAAAAAAAAAAAGCTACTGATGATGCAACCTATTCACAAGCAACTGAACATGCATAGGTTTAAATCGTAGTTGGGCACAATATCTGTATAACAAATTATACATTTTGTTATACATTTTGTTGTTTATTTGTGATAAACAAATTGACGAAATTATTTTTATTTTTGGGGGAAAAAAATTAGCTACTGATGATGATGCAACCCATTCACAAGCAACTGAACATGCATAGGTTTAAATTGTAGTTGGGCACAATATCTGCACCCCCTGGCAATACAGATTTCAATTTGGGCCATTAGGAGCCATCAGAATTATAGCCTTTCTGTCAACAGATGAGGCCAGCGCTATAGTGGATATCTATATTTAGAAGCCACTGCTGAGGCAGTAACATATTGCCCATTATTCAATACCATATGCTGTGCTAGCAGTTTATGTTACACATATGTGAAAAAAAAAAGGTTTTGTGTGTTGGAGAACATTCTGGAACAGGGAGCCAAACTGAAGTCTTATATATCTAATGTTCAGTTGAATTTCTCTGCTATAACACACCAAACTATGCTGTAGTCCATGGATGGAAATAAAATACAGTAGAATTCAGGTCCACTTGCTGTTCTTAGTAGAACAGAAACTTGTCTGTATTTTCTCTCTCTGAATTTTTTGAGCAAGTGCTTATGTTTAAAGTCAGTGGTCTAGATGCTATTGGAAAACCCCATCTTAGATGCTTCTACTTAAGAAAAACCTGTCAATCTCTGAGGCTTGAACTTAATACAGACAATTTGCATAATCTGAATTGGGCTCACAGAAAATTGACTAAAGCAGCTGCATAACCCCTGACTCTGAATATGTGTCACTTTCCCCATGCAAATATTGAGGTAACTGTTGGACTTAAGTCACCAAACATGGCCCATGGCTGTCAAAGCGAGGTGCAAGGACCCAAATATTAGCCTATTTGTCTGTACATTTGAAACGTATGGGTTTAATTCAAACCCAAATAGTTAAAAAAAACAAAACAAGCAGGCATATTAATAATGTCAACTGAATCAAATTACAATTTGTAAAAAATGTGTTCAGTGACTGAAAGGATCAGAAATAAAAAAAAAAGGGTTTTGACATGTAAAATGTACTTCTGTAAATAAACAGACTGAGGAACAATGGTCTGTTGTTGCTGTTGGTGGTGGGGGATTGGCTTCTTCTTTATTCAGCTTACTGAGATGTTACACCGTGTTCTCTCAATGTTACTCCATGAATCTCATCACATGAATCCACTATGCCCTGTCTTAGGTGGTTCTATGATGTATGTACTGCTCTACGATGGTGGCAAGGAAAAACTCCCTGAGACAATATGAGGAAGAAACCTTGAGAGGAACCAGGCTCAAAAGGGAACCC
>CM075004.1:28107135-28128887 GCA_037576675.1 Pangasius sanitwongsei | reverse complement strand
TTAAGGACAATGTACTTTGCGTGCAGAGTGCAAGCAGGGACTCCGGCAAGACTAGCTATGACAGCATAACTAAAAGGTATGTGGGTGTGGCCACTTGTCTTGTTCTGACTCTTCACCCTCCTGGAGCTCATCTCAAACTTCTGCTCTAATCTTTGTGTTAATTACTGTATATGGACTCAACCAAGTAGGCATCACTTCACATTTGCCTCTTTGTTTCAGATTACAAGACTTCTTGAACTGTCTCAGTTCTAGCTTGGTTTTCCTTAAGTTGGTCTTTCATGCACTTTTTACCCTGACATGCTGAAAATGACTGATTCTGCCAAAGACAAAACATCTTTTCCAGGACTTCTTGATACTATATGATTTATATTTTAATAAACACACCTATAATTTTAAACAAGACTCAAAAAGCACAATATGTACACTTGCTCTCTCACTTGGGCTATATAGTGCAAAGAAATTAAATTCTAAATATCATAAATACGCATTAATTTAATTCTCACACAGGTAAGAAAGCTTATCAAAACCTGCAATACACCGAGATTAACTCCTTTTGTGCTCTCTTTCACATGCACACTGAGGCGTATATAAAAGTTTCAAGAGTTTTGAAATGAGATGCTAAATATTTTAGCACATTCTGCTGGAATTGCACTGGAGCTTGATACATTAGCAGGGAACATTTTGATCAAAAATCTGGCATCATGTCCAAAAGAATTAACATGACATATGGTGCAATAGCAAAGTAAACAGTGGAGGTGGAAAATATACACCAACATGTTTCTTCTTCTTGTCAATTTCTCTCAGTGCTATGAGCTCTGTTATATCATTCTGATATACCATCTACTGTATATTTGTACTACTACTACAGTTTTCACAAGACAGTTATTATCATAGCCTCTTCAACCCCAGTGATCTTTACTGTGCAAAATTTCAGTAAGTGGACAAAGAAGGTATTCCCTTGTTGAGGAGGTATCTTTTGGCTGCGACCTGCCTGCTAGTGGACAGAACTTAACATTTACACTACACTAACACTAACTTAACACTACAGATGTGCAGAAGGTGCACAGGTGAATATGTGGAACACATGAACAATGCTGCTTGTGTAACTGCCATGTCAAGATAACCCAAGTCTTAACCCTCTATGCTTGGATTGGATTCTGCTTCTGCTAGAGCGCCATGAAGTTAGATCCGATTTCAACTTGACCTATTTGCCCAAATAAAAATCTAGATAAAGATACTTTTGCAGTGTGACAAACCAGCTACCTGAATTTTGTTTCAGATTTACCAAAGTCTTAAAAATCTTGCAGACATTTTATGCTGATAAATTGTGAAAGTAATAGTGTTACGTGGTAGGACCACAGAAGCCGACAGTGACCAAAGTTAACTTCAGTAAATACAAATTATCTGATTTAAAGTGGGGGCTTAGACTCCCTTAAGATGGCTTAGACAGGTCCCAAATCATAGTTACAACTCTAGTCTCAAATGAAAAATCTCTTCAGCTGACCCTTAGTTAATTAGACAATTAGCATAGAGGCATCCATAACTATTCAGGTTATCATTATTCAGTTGAGTTACACTTAGGATAAACAATGCACTATTAATCTTCACAGTGTTCAAGAGCTTTTGTTCAACACGGACTTCTCAAAGTGTAGATTTACAGGCGGTCTAGTCCTTTTGACCTTTTAAGGTCCACACAGAAAATCATGTAAATAAAAAATTTATAGTACTGTGTCTACAAGCTAATTAACTAGAAGCTAGGATTTTACAGCACCAGATATACAGGTGAGGTGAGTACTGATCTTATCTTGCCATAGTTCTACTACTCAGCAAAATACCCTTAACCATGTAAGTACCTCAGAAATGTACACTGATAATTGTGCTTTAGGCGGTATTATAACATACTGGCTGACTCTGGGGCACAGTCATGATTTTTGGGTCCTTAATATCAAGTTACCAAAAAGTTATAAAAATGGTTATCTTAAAATTTTGGTAACTAACATACCCCCACACATATACATAATATACAACTACCAACAGCAAAAACTGAGACAAGTAAATAGTGTTGTTCACATTGTTAAAGAAAAAGCTTAAACGTTAAATCTGTTGGAGTAGCCATTAACTTAGCTATGAAAAATAAGCCATAATAAACAAGGGCAGTGGCAAACTTTTAATGGATTTCAAAAAAATACTATCTTATTTGTACTGTAACAGTAGGTCAAATAATGGCTTGATGTGAAAGAAATAATAATTGAGTCCCTTCATTTTGTAATAAAGCTGTTATTACCACCACACCTCATGCATACATACACAGAAATGAGAGAAAGCAGATTCAAAATGGTGCTTTATTTCTCATACTTTATTTGCAGTATTATACATTAGGTACAAATATCAGTGGTTATATCTGAAGGTGTGGACTGAGGAAAGAAAAGGGCAAACCAACAGACACCATTACAAATTTTCAATAAAGTCAATCATGGGTCAGTATGTACAAGCACAGAGAGCGAGAGTGTTACGTGGCATTTGAACATGCCTTCATCAGAGAGTCAGAGATTGAACCTTATATTCATCCTGATAATAAATGGGACCATCCTGCTTTCTAAAAACATGTAAACAGATAACAAAAATAAAATATAAAAGAGACAAAATTGAAAGACAAAGGAGAACCAGGTGTGAAAGGAATTCTGATCACACATAAGTAAAAAACTTATTTCAGAATTAGGTTTAAAACTGGTTCTTTTGGGCAGAAATAGTTTAAAGGTCTGTCCTTTCATGCAGAATCAGTTTTCTATTCTGTCCTTTTGAGTAGCTTTCATTTTAAAAGCTGTTATTTTGGCAAAAATGGTTTTAACATCTCAGAAAGTTTAGTTTTAAAATTAGTTTTTCTTTTCTGCATTTTTGTTATAGGGCAGAGTTTTAAAATATGTTTTTTTTTTTAAACTGCTTTAAAATTGACTATTTAAACAAAATTAGTATTAAGAACTGCATTATGAAAAGAATAAAATAAGAATATTTTTTGGGTAAGATTAGGCCAGAATCAGTTTTTAAATCTGTCCTTTTGGGCAAATTTAATTTAAAAATCTGTTATTTTTGGGAAATTAGTTTTGAGTGAGTCTTTTTTGGGCAATTCTCACTTTAAAACCTGTTTTTTTTTTTTTGTTGCAAAATTAGTTTTAACATTTGACCTTTTGAGAATAGATCAAAACAACACCTTTTAAATAATTAATTTAATAATAATTAAATAATTAAATAGCAGGCTGTCTGACTCATTCTGAAGTGCACTCGATTCTGCCAGTTGAAAAGTGATTAAAGAAGTAGTATCTGTTTTAGAACAGAAGCTGAATCTGTTTTAATTTTTTTGTGTGTGTTTTTTTAGTGTTTGGCAGAGACAAGTGCGAGAAGAAGAGAGCATGCAGGAAGGACAGAGGAATTAGTATTCAGTAAAAAGAGCCAAAAAGACAAGCATTTTCCTGCACACATATACGGCTGCATGCACACACACGCGCACACAAACACACACACATACACACACAAAAAAAATCAGAGGCACAGGGATGGTCTGATTGCTAGGTAAGGCAAGACGGGATATTCCATCACTTCAAAATGGCAGAACAAGCAAAGCAAGCAACAATGAAGAAATCAGAAAGCAGTGGCTGCCCACACAGCTGGGGAACTGCACATGCCTCCGCATTATCAGCACTGTGGTGGAATAATTATCTCCTCTGACTCCAGAGGCTCATACACACAGAGGAATATGGCTACATGTGTCTACCACACACAGTTTTTAAATAAACACTTACACATGTGGTGGTGGAGACTACACATTTAGTGCAACACTGCTATCATCGGGCTCAGTTATCGGCTTGGCACTGCTGAGGGATGATGGGAAAACCAAATGCATATGGAATAAATGTGAAGTGTAGTGTGATGACAACTTAATGGATATATGAATATCAATGGATGCGTGAATGGCTAAGATTTTTAATCATGATAATTGCCTAATATTGTATCATTGCTTATCAATAATCTAACTGGATGGCAGCTTATAGGTAAGCATTTTTGTACACATTTTTTCTTAATTTTAGTAATTACTAATTCCTACCCACTTCTTGCTTGCCAAACAACAGCTACCAACCGGGAGGGTGAATGCTAGCATTGTGTTTTCTCCAAGACATTTGAAGCCAGCCTCTGGTGCACCACAGGGCAGCATAACACACTCAGAGGAAAGTGCTATTTGCCCTCTTTCACATACATATGCATGCACATGATTGGTTAGTATCACTCTGATTGACAGGGGAGAGAATATGCCATCCCTCCCACCTAGAGAACACAGCTAATTTTGCTGCTCTCTTGGACTCTCAGCATTGTCGGAATTTGAACTAGCGATTTCCTATAGACATGGCGAATGCTTTTCTGTTGTGCCACTTGGACATCAAATTTAAGAATAGCACCATATGTATCCTTCTCTGTGTAGGCAATGTGTTGGCAATCCCATAATTCTGCTCACCAAAAAAGCAAGACAAACCACACTCTTGGTATGGCCAATGTTTAAGATTTAAAAATATAGAAGCTGCTCCTAACTATTATATTGCGACCTCAAAACTTATGTAGCTAGCTTGTGTAGCTGACCTGCTGGTTAGGTGGCTATATCATATGTATAGGTAAGAAAGTAAGAAAACCTGTGAGCAATAGTGAATAAACAAATCATGATCTTGTATATTATATTATAAGGTTCTATCTGGTTGAAGAGCCATTTCAAGATATTGTTTTATTTTCCCCGAAATTTACATTTACATCTCAACAAGACCTACACTTTCAGTTTACTTCAAATTTATATTATCGGAATTTTGAGATAAAATTTAGACACTAACTGAAAACAGATAGGACCTTACAAAACAAAGTTTGTAGTTAAAGTGGTTAAAGTTAAAATGACACTGAAGGGTCTCAAAGGTGATGAATGCCTAGATTCCTTAAAATCCCTTCCAATGGGATGGATTTGCTCAATATTACCTGTAATATAACTACAAATCAAGAAAAGAAATGCTCTAGTGTGAAAGTGTAAGACTCCACCATAATAAAACTAGCTTACAAACTACATGAGCCAGCTGTGGTTCTGCCTCTTTAGGGATTCTTCTATTTCTTTCTTTCTTTCTTTCTTTCTATTCACAATAATTCTATTCTGATTGTGTGTAGTATCACGATATATATATCGTCTAATTACTGATCAACAAGTGCCAGTACATGAATATAAAACATTATTTATTATCATATGAAACAGCTGTAAGTCAAGGCTGTTATGAAGTTGATATACTATAGATGGTGCTGAAATTGAGCCCATATGTTTTTTGTGTATCTGATAACCAAAAGGTTTGTGAAATGGGATCCCACAACCAAACTGGCATGGGACCTTTTAAACTTGGATTAAAGTAAAACTTCAGAAATGGGTAAAATGTTAGTAATGTTACGAATTTCCTACAGCCTGGAAGTTTGAAGAATCCACACAATATAATTACAAGACCAAAAGAATTCAATATTTTCATTACTTTTAAGACTGACAGAGGACAAAAAACACCCCACTATTTAAGATATCTTTTTGCCACATTAAGTCCATGCTGTGTGATCTGGAATGCTTCAGTCATCATGCACACTGTATGTATATATAAGTATATAAGTATATACTGTATATGTGTGTCTCTTTTAGTAAAGTTCCCATGTGCATACTTTTAGCATAGCCAACATGCAGGCTGAAAAAGCCAAGGCAACCGCAGGACCACAGCAGCCAATCAGCTCACACTTTATAACCAATCAACTCTCACAAACAATATAGCCTGTTCCAGACATGTTTGGAAACATATGTGGGGTTGTTTATTAAGCGTCTGTGCTGATGTCTAGCACACTCCCTTTTTAAGTATGTAAAGCTGTGATGTAAACCTTAGTACATAAAAACTCCAATTACACAAATACGTAACCGTGTTTTTAGTTTTCTCACATATATACACTACCGTTCAAAAACCTGAAATCATCACTCAAAAAATTCGAAATTAAAGATATCAGTAATATAAACAATTTTATTTTATTTCAGACCTATAAAATGATTGTAATATGATCCTAATGCTATGCACTTAAGTCTTGTGTAGAAAGCTGTAAAGCATTATGTGTCTGGAATGACTAGTAATAATTTCAATAATTCCAAAATTCCAAAAAGAAAGTTTTATAGCTACAAGATGTTAGTATAAACATGCTAATAAAAAATTATTAAATTTTTTTTGTTAGGAAAGTGGTGATCAACCCTTTATGTGGAAACACTTAAGTTTTCTATAGTTTAATAAGTACTATACATCTATAATTCCAGTATATTATTTACCACTTTTTTCTCCTCAAAATGCTTCAATCAATACTAAACAAATAAATACTAAATAAAGCCCCTAAAAATACATTTAATGTCTGGTAAATGTTATATCTATTAAACTTTTAAAGAGTTTAGTGTATAAAATAATGATAATAATGCACTCTCAGGAAAACAAAAACAACTAAATTGTATTTTACCTTGTCACTGTGGGGTGTCGCAAACATACATCTTTTGTACCTTTAGTGTGTATTGATTACAAAGTACAAGGTACATAATTGGACCTTAAGGACCACACTTGTACTTGTAATTAGCTTCTAGATCAAGTACACTACATACGCCTTTCCAGATAAAGGTACAAAAGATGTATACTTGATGGTACTACTCCAGTGACAGGGAAATGTACAGTTTACTACCCTTTTTTCTGAGAGTGTGATATTAAAATGTCATGTGATTCCAAACTTTTAAACAGTAGTGTAGTATGCAGTGTATATACAAGTATATAAAAGTTTAATTAGCAAGTAAACATTTATAAGGGACAGGTAAAACAGGACTAAAAAGGTTACTACAACAGTGTGTAAAGCATTTGATAATTTTCCTAAAGTTAACATCAGCTGATTGAAACCCGTGCAAGGACAGTAACCCGACAAAATCGATTGTTCTAGGGAACTTATTATCAGCTAAATGTCATAAAAACACATTCAGTTGTTGGTATAAAAATTTCAACTCACTATTCACTCTCTTACTGTCTCTCTCTCTTTTTTTAAATAACCTAGAAGTATTTACAAAATCATTAATACACTGCTGCAAGATTATATTGAAAGGCCAGGAAGAAAAATGATTTCAAAGGAATCTAAAATAGTAGTAGAAAGATGATTTCAGCAAGTAGCATATATATAATTTTGTAATTGCAACAACATAATACTCTGGTGTTATTCCAATTTAGGAGCATGCAACACATCACGTGTGTATGACAGGTATGCAAACACTTCATTCCGTCTTAATTCATCAGTAATTTCATTTATAAAAGAAAAATCATCAGTTGCATGGTATATTCCACAAATCCCCATAGAAAATGACAAAAAGGTTTGCAGTTTGTGTTAAGCAAATGGGAGACGTAATGAGTTTTTTTTATTATCTAAAAAAAAAAAAAAAAAAAACGACTCAAGTCAAATGTGTCTTTTTAAAAATGCCTGAACAGTAAACTGTTACAGGTAGGAGAGAAGCTAAACGTAATATGAACTGATCTTGATTTGGTTTTGCTATTTAACGTGCAGACCACAAAGATATTAAGCAGCATCATGTTAGCAATACTAACACAGAATGCTTTCAATATATCTTAAGTTGAAATCGAGAACTGAACTTCTATTGGATAGATATGATGATGCGGAAAAGCAAACTAGATGTATTTATTAAAATCATCTATATGAATACAACCATGCCATTCAGCTAACTTGCCTGTTACTTAGATAGTAAGCTAATTAACCATCTTGTCTATGCGGTTTTCTTAACAACCCGATGCATTAGTATCTGGTTTAGCTTCTGCGTCAAAAATCTGCCTTCATTTAATGGTAATTTCAGAGTGGCTTTCGAATTTTAACACAAATGTAGTGTATGTTTTCTACCAGTGGTTAGCTACAGTGCACACTGAAGCTGGTAGACACACACACACACACACACACTAGTCTCAGTCTTACATTTCATCATTACTGGTCATTTTACATTGAATTTCTGCATCAGTTCCAAGATGAAGCTCAATCTATGTTCAATCAGAGCACTTTAAAACTTTAAAAAACACTTTGGAGCATCTGCCTGTCAGCAAGACCACAAGCAAAGGTAATTGACATGGTGAAAATAATTAACGCACAGGTCTGATAGAACCCCACTTTATGCTTTCTGATTGGGAAGACTGGCATGGATTACACTATAAACACCAGGAAGCACAGGTTTTTGCATCTCTTATGGGGTTTCACGTCAAGAGAAATAATCGTGAACCAACACGGCCTCATATCTCATGCCTTCAAGATATTAAGTGGTTAGTTTACCGTAAAAACACCCTTACTAGACAACACCAACCGAGTGCTATTAACTCTTTGACTGGCCTAAAACTAAAATGATGGACTGAATAATTCTAAAAATCCTATAAGAGAGAAAGTAAAAGAAAATGGCTGGAGTTAAGATTCAAATTATATTAGAGATGATGGGGAAAATCTAAGCATGAGGCATTCAGGGGGGTTGTGTAGGTAGCGTTACTCTTAGAGCTGGTCTCAGTCTTCGTTCATACGGTGTTGGTGATGAACGGGTGGACAAACTGCGGGTTGATAAAGGAGAAGCCGGCAAACTCGGACTGGTCAATGTTGGCAATGACAAGCTCGTCTGGAGGAGTGAGCTGCGGCTGCGTGCGAGTGAAGAACTTGTCGAAGTTCTCGGCCCCCTTCCCACACTGCAGAGAGAGAGGGAGAGAGAGAGAGAGAGAGAGACATGAGTTTAAAATGTACACACAATGCAAATTTAGTACTAGACACAAAAATTAAAAATAGGAAACATAATTATGCACACATAAATACATAAATTGGTATTATACACAAAAAATAAAAATAGGAAACATAATTATGCACAAATAACTACATAAATTGTTTAAATTCAATTCAATTTTATTTGTATAGCACTACAGCTTTACAGAAATATATAAATTCAAGATACAAATTTTAAATTCATGAGTTTATCCCTAATGAGCATGCCAGAGGCGACGGTGGCAAGGAAAAACCTGAGACGATAAGAGAAAAACCTGAGACAATATGAGGAAGAAACCAGACTCAAAAGGGAACCCATCCTCATCTGGGTGACAACGGATAGTGTGATAATAAATAATTCCTAGTTACAATATGTAACTAGGAAGGTCACACACACAAACGCACACACACACACACACACACACACACACACACACATCCTAATAGTTGAGGAGGTTATGAAAACGGTGTGGCAGCCATCTTGTGCATGCATAGTTAAAATATTTTATATCAGCACCTAATACTATCCAAGATTAGACACCTTATACATGCAAGGGTTATCAGACAGGGTGCCATCCTGAAACTCACCAGATATAATCAACAGATAATAGTCATAGCTTAACGCTTAGACAAATTTGCTTCAGATCTTCCTGCTCCTCTCTTTTCTAAATTTGGAGAAATAAGCTACAGAGCTACAAACATAGCACTGTTAACCTCATGGCCACAATTTGTAAATTACACATTACATGCTCCATCTAGTTTCACCTGGAGTCTAATACATTTGCATGGGCTAGATGTTTGAAAGCGGAGGCTCAGGTGTGGCAAGCAATATGCACGTAAACAGAAACAGGCTGATGGTATGGTGATAATGTCTGACACCATTCCATCTAAATTCACAAAATCATGCAAACTGAGTCTCTGTATACAGTATATACTGTATATATGAGCCATGACATAGAAATTAGCCACACCTCAAAAGAAATCCAGGTACAGTCTCGATTAGACTAGCGCGTAAGCGTATTGATCTAATGTCTAGACCTCTTTTCCCTCACTTTATCGTTTCAACTGAGTGTGATACAGTGAATGTCTGGCACATTGTGAGATAAAATCGATCTCTCGGTGGACCTAACTGTGTGTCAATTAATAATCCATGTTCAGAGCAAAACAAATACATATACAGTAAGTCACAGGTAAAAGCCAGTAACTTGGCCCAGTCCAAAAATCCTTCATAAATTCAATGTTAATAGCAATGTAACAATTTGGGAGAACATTTTTTTTTAGAAACGTGGATACAGAAGCTAGAACACAATAGCATATTTCCTTTGCTTAACAAAGAAATCAATGGCTGTGTTCTTCACCAGCCATCATATGTTATTAACATCAAAATTATTTCCATCTTTTGCATATTTAAGTGAAAAATAAACATGATATAATCAGGTTTGACACGGTTATATTAAAGCTACAGTGTGTAGGATTTTTATATTAAAAATTAAATTTGTATAGAATGTGACATATATAGTATATCATATTCCAGGACGTATATGCCAAAAATCAGCACACTCCAACTTTAGGCACAAAAGAAGTCTGGATAAATGGTGGCTGGCACAAGCCGCAGTCAATCAGCAGAGAGCGAGGGAAAGAGAAAGAGTGTGAAATTGTAAACAAATGGGAATAACAGAGTGACAGAGTGAGCTATAAGTATACCATAAGAAAAAAATGGAGGTTTAGCTTTTTCCTTGCTTGACTGGTAAGGCATGCATTTGTTTTTTAATTTGGTGGGAAGCTAGGGAATGACAAATGATAATCTAATGACCAGGCATTACAGTTTTGTTTTCTATACTATATTTCAGTGAGCTAGCTGACTTAATCCAAATGTTTACACTGGTTCCATGTGATCAAATGGAGCTACATTAACAGAGTTTGCTTTTGTATACCCAACATAATTTGATCATGCAATTTTAAAGTCCAAAATAAAACCAAACCCTGCACTCTCACCAAACTCAGGATTGAACCCAGATCACCAGTGTTGTGAGGCTGTTAGGTTTACCACTGCTACCACACTTCTACCACACTTACCGTGATAATATTAATTTAATACTATAGTTATTTCTTCCCGTCAGTGCCAACACCCTCATAAGATTTTAGAACGTAATTGTATCACTTTACTATTACATGAATTGACCTAACTCACACCTTACATAATTAAAACTAATAATTAGAACCTTGTTTAAATTAAACTTATATAAGCAATTATGCTTTATTATATTATAATTTTATATAATTTATACAATTATATTCTCATCAAATTTTGATGAGAAAGGTAATATTTTAATGTAAACTACACAATATGTTTTCCGTGTACCAGAGAGTGTGAAATTTCAAAATCTTTCATCCAGTAGATTTAAACATTTAAAAATTCTTGTTACAGAAATATTAAGGAGAAATTCCTTTTAACACAAGTGGTAAAAGGGCCTAATTTCTTTTTAATATAGTACATTAAGACAACAGACAACACTTTATTGATGCCAAGGGGAAATTAGAGATTGTGTTTACAATTCACGAATTACGATTATTTTTGCAAGGAAACTTTCTAGAATTTGCAAAACAATCTGCAGATTACAGCAAATTATAGTCAGTTAATATGGACAATATTTAAGTACTAGCACTTATGTGTGTATATATGTGAATTTACTCTGTCCCTCTATTTTGCACCTAGCTTGCATTTTTGAAGAAATTACTCTTCTTTTTACATAGCTGACCCCAAATATAGTCCATCAGGAACAACATATACGAAGACATGTTTTATGTTTATTTCTTTAGTTTTGCACTGGAGCTATGACACTAATGGGGCTAACAAATACAGTAATAGAATTGCATTTACATTTATTCCTATAACAGTATACTTGGATAAGATTATAAGCCCCTTTGGATAAAACAGTCTGCCAAATAATTTAAGTATAAATGAATACATATAAATAGAAATAATGAAAATAGTTTATTGTCTCTATATTGTCTCTCTCTATTGTCTAATTATAATAACGTTGTTGTAGATTGTCGAAAAATGAAAATCAGAAGCAAAACCACAACCCAGCAGGGAATCATAGGTGAATTGAGAACTCTCTCTCATTTAGAAGGAAAGAAAAGTCAGAATGGGAAGTTGGGAAGAGTGAAAGAAGGATTGACTGAATGAAAGACGCAAAAGACGACAATAACCGAGATGGCTTTCTCTTTGTGAAGCTGCCAGACTGTATAAGATGCGGAACTGGAGACGAGACCGAAATAGCCGATGCTTTCCTGTTCCTTCCTTCCTTTCTGCATCCATGACAACCGATGGGAATGAAAGAGAGCTTGGCAAAAAGCCTTGGAGCTGAAGTTATTTCTAAAAACTGCCTGTGTCAATTATTCCCAATAATAAAGAGGTTTCAACAACCTTAGTAAGATCTTGCAGCCAAAAACGACACGGTCACTATGACTCGAATCTGAGTCACTTGTGTTAATGTCAAGCTCTTCAGAAAGAAAAGTGAGAGTGAAAGAACGACTGAGTTATTAAAAGAATGCAAAAGAGTAGGTTTTAACCTTCAGGTGGAAATGAATCAAGTCTTTTTTTTTTTTTAAGTAAAATTGCAAAAGTTTTTTTTTCAATGTGAAACTTTACACATTCAACTCAGTCAAAAAAAAAAAAAACTCAAAACAACCAACCAAACAACCAAAAGACAAACCTTTTGAATGATTAGCAAGCAAAACAAACAAGCAAATGAATGAAACAACAAAATAAACGAAAATACTAACAAACAAACAAACAAAAGTACTCTAATGTCCATGATACACATGCAATATTTACAGATAACACTGACAACTGTTAAAGAGCTTTTATAGGAGCATTACTCACTTCCATTTCTCCATTTACAACATTTAGCAGATGTCTTTATCCAGAAGTCTTTATCAAAAAACATGCTAGTTCAACAGGCCAGGGACTAAAACCCAGTAGCACCCACCAACTGGCAGCTTTCTGTATACAAAAAAATTATTTGCTTTGTTGTTCTCAGTGTTAAATGAAATGCACATTATGTCTATGATACATACTGTGGGGTCCCAAAGTCTGAGACCACTTTTTTTTATTTCAAATTGAAAATAAACAAGATTTTAGAATTTTTAAATATTTAAAACAAAGAAATGTTCAATCTCTTGAATGTTTAACCCTTTTTAGAAGTTCATTCCAATGGCAGAATGGAAATTGACTTATCAGACATTTTCAATCAACTAAAGCTTTTTTTTTTTTAACAGTAAAACACTGTATACAACTGCCACAATAAAATTATAACATTTAAACCTAGCAGGCTAAGGAAAAAAGAAATACTTATGTAATACTGCAAATTCTTAAAGCCCTGATTGTCTACTTTCATATGAGCCATTAACCACTACTGTGGAGTGTGACATCAGAAATAAATTCAGATCTGAACATGAGTACCCCTAAAACAGGCAGAAATTAATTATTTTGGCCTCTGGTAAAAAGAGTTAATATTCAAGATTGATTATTTTGCATTATTTCAAGGTCCCTATTTAAATGTACACAAACATTGTGATATTGACCATGTTAACTGTTTTGTATAAAAACTCACATTTTCCACATGCCTAATCTCTTCTATTAAAGCATGTGCTCAGATGACACTCCGATGGATTTGATCTAAAACGGATCGTACGGTTTTGCACAAACTTGTGGAGTCCATGCCAGCTCGAGTGCACACTGTCATTAAAGCAAAAAAAAAAAGGGGATGTACCAAATACTAATAATCTCTGAAATTCATGTAAATATAGTATTTCAAGATTCTAATTTTCACTCAAGTTATTGTCAATAATATAATTTGTAATCAAAATTGTTGTATTAATTTAGAAAAGAATGCAAAATAGTGAATGCAAAGAATGCAAAGTCGCTAGTGGTCTCAGACTTTGGACCCTATTGTATATTATTACTACAAATATTTCTCATGATCATTTGTGAAACTGAGAAAAAGATCAATTGGGTCTGGATATCTGGAAATGCTGCTGTATGTATTAAGAGTAGTTTCCTTTTGCCTCATTTAGCCTTCTTCAGTTTGTCTAAATAGGATACAAATAGTAGGTCTGGATCTGGAGCATGAGATACTGTAGGTTTACACTGGTTTTCAAGTTACCTTACAAAAATTTAGTTCAGCTACTTTAAATTGATCAGAGATAAATTAGCTACACCGAAACATCACATCTTCTTCTAATTAAAAATAACAATAAATGAATCTGCCTAACAACCTTTTTTCTTATACAGAACACACGATTAAGGAAAGTTTGGACAGTTTTCGCCAGCTGACTGACTCTGGGTCAACACTGGAGAAAAAGCTTAATTGCTTTGACTGGAATTGAAAAGTGACAGAACACTCATCATTATACAGTCTCCCTGTGACTTAATAAAAGTGTAAATGCGTGCTGGTCTGGATCAGGTGAGGAAAAATGAAATAGTTAACACTAAATATACACAGTATAATTCAGTGGTATTTAACACCCACCTACACACACTGAAGGCTATGAGCTATAAATGGAGACACTCACTCATTTGCATTCATTTGACAGAATAAATAAAATACCATTTTTCATTCCACTTACTTTTCTTTTTTGCATCAGGCCTGCATCAGGCTCGGAAGCCAATAATCAAGTCAAATGTGCTTCCAAATGACTGACAAGAAATGTATAACTTCATGGATTAAAGTCAGCTCTTTTAAAAATGTGAATAAAAATAACGTAAAATTTCTTTAAAAAAAAAAGCCTAAATATCAGTTGGTCTATCAATAAAAACTGAAAAAAAGAGTAATGGAATTTTTTTTACTTAAATGATGACATAGGGGCATTAAGTAAGTAACATTTCAACACTATATCTAGATATATCTAAACAAACATGGCTGCAGAGGGCTTGTGCTCTTTTCAGGTCAAAAAGGCCCATGTAATCATTTGTGACAATACTAAAAAAAAAAAATGCAGTGGAACAATACTAAACAAATATCTTAGTAAACTTTACATACTCAAGTCAGTTGAAAACAAACAACCAAGACTATATGTTACTTTCTGGAGAATGATTAGCAAGCAAAACCAACAAACAAAACAAAACAAGTAAACAAACAAAAATGGCAAATGAGTGAATAAATAAATAATTCACAGAATATCATGAAAAAGTTTTTACAGCTGGCTGAGGTGGAAAAGTTGGTCTACTGCAAAAAAGAGTGATGGAAACAATGACTTATTTAATGAATTATTGCTAATGACGTTTATGTTGACAGATACACAGATTTATTTATGTATTCTTGTGCTGACTTTTCTGAAATAAAATGGCAAAAAGTTTGCATGGAAATCCAGCAAATGCTTCTCTGCTGAACAAAATAGTTAAATTATTTACAGGCTACATGATACAACTGAGGTGAGGCAAGCCTATTTTTCTGACATAACACAACCTACAAATCAGATATTGTTCACGTTACCGCAGCAACCACAGTGAACTGGTGTAACCTGAGACGAATTTCAGATACCACAGTTACTGGCTTCACAATTACTGGCTACACAGTCACAACTACTGGCCAATTCTAGCATAGGTAATAGGCAATATGAATATTGCTGTAGTATAGTTTTTTTTATTATTATTATTCTCTAAGGTTATTGTTGGATTACTGCCCCAAGAAATAGCTAAAAAAAAGTTAAGTGTAGTTAAACAAAAAGTAATTGTTTTGTTCTTAGTCTATTGCCAGTACATACATACATATACAGCTACAGTCCCAATCTATTAGGCCTACAGAGAATGCAATCACTCCAACATTTCAAACAGACATGAAGATGTATGTAGCCTGGTGACTGTAACAGAAAGCAAAGCTTTGACCCAATTTCAACCCAGCTCACTCTTTCTCATCCACATCCACATACATCTAGCTAACCACATCAAGGACACTCGAAACTACTTAGTATGATAAATGACTTCATCTCCATCCATTTCTTAATCTGTACAAAATATTTCCTTGGCACTCTCTCATGTCTGGAAAAGCCTCAAGAAAGCAATCCAAATTCATAACTGCTTCCCAAACTCCTGTAAGTGAAGAAACCACATTACTCAGATCTATCAGGACATTAAGAACTGGCCACATTAACCCCACAGAGAAGCATCCATTACAGCATACTGTAATTCGTCAATGGTAAATGACTCCATCAGAAAGCCAATATTAGAGGAAACATACTGTAGTGGTAGCAGAGTAGTTTTAGGCTTTTGCCCAGTGACCTCAGACTAACAGCTGAACAGAACTTGATTGACCCTGATACACAAGCACATCCCTAAAACGTTTTACATGTGGAAATGACCAGATATGTAAGTAAGCTAGCTGGGAACTAGAAAGCGCCATGTAGTCAGATGACATGGGGATTTCGTAACAGTTGGCCTGCAGCACCAGTAAACCTAAGTAACATGGTCATAGCTGCTCAATGCAGGCGAGCACAGAACCATATCAGATTAAATAATGTACAGCACTGTGCAAAAGTCTTAGGCATCCTATTTGTTTTAGCACAAACTTTGTTAGATTTTTATTTTATGACTTCTAGATAATAATGGAGTCAGTACAAAAACATTTTAGATTTCCAAACATTAGTTTTCCAACACAAAATTAAATATTACAGAAAAATGTCTGTATGTCAGTAAAGAAAGCAGCATTTTACATAAGAGACACTTTTCAGACAAAAAACATAATGAAGGCTTCTGGGTTTTTCTGCAAAAAATAAGAAGCAAGTGTGACAGTCAAAGTCTCCAGAAGAACTGTGGCTGGTTCTGCAAGATGCTCAGTGAACCTTACAGCTCATTTCCTTATAAAACTGCACAAATTGTACCTGAGACTACTATGTTTTTTTACACCAAATATCGAATTTGTTTCATTTATTACTGTTTACTGCTCTTTATAGTATTTTTTAAATGTAGAAACATTTAATTTCTGTCAGGATGCAGTTGAGGTTGCAAGTACAGGTACTCAATAATTTTATTAATTGTATCAAACAGGACAAAGACGTAATCCAAAACATAGCCAAAAAACAGGCAAGGGTCAGGCAATGAGCAGACAACATAAACAAGGGCAGGCAGAAGCAAAACTTTAACAACAAAATTAGGTCAAACCAGAAAGACAAAAGCATAACAAAAAGCTTGGGAACAACAAGCACAAAAGGACACAGTGCATATACTTTGCAATGCATTTGTGCACCGAAAGAGTGTGGCTGTGACTGTGATTAGGTCCAGGTGTGTGTGATTAGTAACCAGGTGAGCGTGAACATGAGAGTTTTTGGGTGTTGTAGTCCTCGGCAGCCATATTTCTAGACCGTGCTGAATTCTGAGATGTGTAGTTAGACACTGATTCCGGCGTCAACGCAACAATTTCATTATTTTTGAAGGCATCTTTGCTCTACAGCATTTCTTTGCATGTGCCTAAGACCTTTGCACAGTACTGTATGATCTAAATTAGTTTCAAACTTTTTCAAACAGGCTTAAACCCATTGCAGCTAAGTACCCTTTAGTTGCAAAATAAATTGCACAGAACCCCTCAGTACATAATTATTTTTGAAAATAACCCAACAAAACTAAACTCATCATTTAAATGATATAAATGAATGGACAATGATATTCTGGCTATTTATTGAGTATATAGAGCTTTTTGTTCCCCCTGACAGAACACAACACATTTAAGTTAATGTCACTACCAAGTCCACATGCTATAACATTAAATAATATAAAAAAATATATATTTTAAAAAAAGTAAAAAAAGTACTAAATATAAAAAAAAGCATGCACAGTAACAAGCAGAATGTATTATAGGTGTGCATTGGGACGTGGTGGTTTAAATAACTAATTTGTTTATATTTTGAGAAACACAGCCAACTAGATTCGTCAGAAATTATTGTGGGTAGATGCAAACAGTTATAACTGTAAGATTGTGTGGGATAGGTCAGAATTCCTTCGGGAGCTTGGGAAGCTCAGTATCTCTCAAGCCATCTGGAAAAGACTGTACTCAGGCATCATATAGTGCGTGCTCACTACCTTCATTACAGACTGGATCAGACTGTAATGGAGGTAAGACCAGATTGCAGCAAGTGGTCCACTGGGCTGAGACAGGCATCACACCAAAATCAAGGACTTGTACACCATCAATACAAAGATGAGAGCATGGAAAATTGCTACCGGACACAAACATCCAAGCAAACACCTCAGGTTCATCACCTCCTGAACCACACGCCACCAGCATAGCATCTTCTAGATGCTTATCTGCTCCAGCCCATGGCAACTCCAACCCAACTACCTCAAAACCTTTTGCAGATTGCAGTGTTGCACATACAAACATGTCACACATGTCCTGTCTACTCTCTAATTCTAGTATTACTGCACTGTCTATTGTTAAATGTCCTGTCCACTGTCTAATGTTGGCATTATTGCACTGGGGGTCTTTACTCTATGGTTCATTGTTTGTTCATTTACTTTATGTTTTGATGTACTGTTTAATTTTGCACACTTTCACCAAACCAAAACCAATTCCTGTGAGCACAACTCACAATAAAGTGATTCTGATTCTGAAAAAGACACAATCCCACTTATACCTGTAGTATGTATACTACACATGCTAAATAATATTCATATGTTACATGCAAACGTACTAGTTAGTACAGTATTATGTGATTTTAACACAAACACACATGGAAAATACTGTAGGAACATGTATAAATAATTGCAAACACACACACACACACACACACACACAGGTGATTTTGCTAATAATAATTTGCGAATCATTGCCAGGTAATTGCTAGATGCATACACAAATGTATTTTTTCATAAATAAATTTTAGTTACAATAAGTAGCATTTAATTAATTTTAACTTGACTGGTAGTATATATATATATATATATATATATAGTGTGTGTGTGTGTGTGAGTGTCTTGAGTCCTTGATAATCACCCAATTTATATTTATTATAAAGCCCAATAATATAAATCAATTATTCATTCACTCCAAACTACAATCCCTCTGAGAGACAAAAATAAAATGAGGTCGTATCAAGCTGAAATAGATCTGGGTTTGGTCCATCTCTCGCTGCTTCAACACACACCTGAACCCACAAACCTTTCCTCAGAGTAAGATATCTGTTACGCAGCATTCACACTAGAAATTGACAGGAGACCATTCATTTTCTATACTAATTTGCTTCATTGAGCAGCAACTTGAAATGAGCTCTTCTTGATTTTATGCAAACCGTGAAGGATCTAAATAAATAAATAAATACTGATTGTCAGTATGTACTCTCACAAGTTTTAGTACCTATTTGTAGACTGTAGTGTTGAACTTGAGGATGAAAGCCCCTGGCCCTACCTCAGTAAAATCTTTCAATATGCAGAAGTAAGCAAAGACTCGTATAAAATAAGGTGTCTCATTTACCTCCCTACAAAGCATGAACCTCATCTAATTTTACAAAGCATGATGAGGTAAGTTTAGCTAATTTCATAATATTAACTGGCTCTGTTTAACTATGTTAGCCTGTTTTCTTTGCTAATGTCTGGTTAGACTAGCACTGTTTCCTACACAATTAGCTAGGCAGCAAGTCAAATTCTAGCTAATGGTAAATATTGGTTATTTGAATTATATTTTACTTAAATATAGTGGATTAATCCACTATTAAACTACGTAGTGTTAGTCATGAATATGACCAGCAACCTTACAAAGATTGAGTGATGTTTTCGGTGCAAAATGGCGTATTTGCTTTAAAATGAACATCTTCTAGTAATAAAAGTTAGATTTGACATGAACACATGACATACACTAAATTTAATTTACCTTTTACCAGTTCAGCAGTTAGTCTAAGTCCCTATTCTCACCTAAAATATAGATAAATTGACAAAATTAAATTAAATACTCAATTTAAGTGTTAGAGTACACTTTTGACTTTCAGGTTAGTCCATTTTTTTAACTTTCACTTGAGCACATTTTGGATATTGCTGGATGTTTCCCCTTTTAATTGAGTATTTAATTGAATTGTGTCAATCTATCTATATTTTAGGTGAGAATAGGGACTTAGACTAACTGCTGAACTGAGAGCTATGGTGTAATAGATACACAATGTTTAAAAACTGTGTAAAATGGCTGTGGTTAAAACAACAGAAATAATTACTTGTTTCGAGGTTCACAATTTGGACTTGGCTGAGTTCCTTGGATTTTCCCATCGTATCAAGAGCAAAAAGCCACTGCCTTTAAAGGTAGGCCATTTTGCAGCCACATGTGTGCTCTCAATTAAATCAGTTTCCTGGTTGTAACACCACAGTATCAGTAAGGAAGTTTAAGGGGGGGTGGGGTTTGGGTAAATATTTCTGGAAGGCACTGTATATGCAAAGTAGAGTCAAATGTATGTAGGTTTGAGACCAGGCAGAAGTTCAAGTGCTAGCATCAGCACAATGTTTTTGGAAATTGGTCATCCGCCAAGCATGAGTATATTACAGCAGACGTCTGGAAATGATGACGATGGCGTCTGTGTGCATTATTTAGGTCACTCAGTGTATTCAGTAGAAAAAAAAACATGTATGGTAAACTCCAGGCAATAGTTGTGCTGATGTTCCAGACTAAAGTGAGTCCTGTACTGTGGCTTTATGGGAAATCAGGTCACTAAGTCCCATAACTCACACTTGACCTCATTTTGGCATGACTGTCTTTTTCTTTGATTGCTGCATTTATCACTGAGACAGACACTTATGGGCCGACAAACACTGACCACATACCCATGACAAACTGCTGCCAGGAACACACACACACTTGCATTTTTTTAAACATTTGAAATATTTTACTTTGTCGCTATGTAACATACTTTAAATAATTTTTTGCTAAAATGGTAAGAAATAAAACACAACTGGACATGCTGTTATAGTAAAATAAACAAAAACATTGTGTAATACAACTGCAATTTCCTAACACTAACAATGAACAAATATTTATTTAAGAATGGCATGTTATACAGTTACTCCATTCATAGTTACATTTAATGTTGTGAAATATCTGCGAATCAAGTTATTTCTTATGATATAACATCTATAAACGTTCATCGGGCCAGCCTTCCCAGTTTTAGAAAACTTAGTTACAGCTTTAACTCGGACTCTTACAAAGCACTGACACTGGAGACTCCTTCCAAAAATGTTAAATAAATGTCTCCTCACATAACACTTTAAAAAAATCTGTTTTTGTCAGGCATCTGCAATACATCCCTGAGTTACTTGTTACTATAGAAACAATAAAGTATTAGAACGAGCTTGCAGCTGGAGCTGCTGTCAGAGCTGCTGTAAATTAGATTTTTCACTGAATCACTCTGTAAGCAGATTAAATATAGATTTATATCTGAAACAATACATGGCACAGATATTCCGATTCAGAATATTTGGAATCTCTAACAGTTTTGGGAAAGGTTGTAAATGGAGGTCTGCCACTCATTTACAAGTGTGTGTGTGTATGTGTATGTGCGCGTGTGTGTATGTATGACAGTGTTTGCACATGCATATGTGGTGTTTGTATGTGTGTGTGAGAGAGAGAGAGAGTCTGTGTATGTGTGTGTGTGTGTGTGAATGTGCATCACTGTATGTGTGTTTGTGCGTGTGTGTGTGTGTGTGTTTCAATGTGTGTGAATGTGCATGACTGTGTCTGAGTTGGTGTATGCATGACAGTGTTTGTGCATGCATGTGTGGTGTGTGAAGGTGTGTGTGTGTTTCCGTGTGTGTGAATGTGCATGACTGTGTATGAGTGTGTGTAGGCATGACAGTGTTTGTGCATGCATGTGTGGTGTGTGAAGGTGTGTGTGTGTTTCCGTGTGTGTGAATGTGCATGACT
>CM075004.1:28054130-28105619 GCA_037576675.1 Pangasius sanitwongsei | reverse complement strand
CTCAAAGAAAAAAACAATGAAACATGCGCTTGGTGTCAACAATCACTTGTGTGCAGTATATATATATATATATATATATATGTATATATATATATATATATATATATATATATATTTAATTTTTTAATTTAAAAAAAAACTCATTTAATTCACATCTAATTCACTTTTCCATAATTTGGCTCCAGATTTTGGCCTTTCAGGTGCTGTTAAGCTGTAAATATTATATATTTGAATTGGAATAGACGTTGCGAGTAAAAACAACTTTCTACCTCTGAGAAAGTCTGTCTTTGCCTTTCACTCATCATTTCAGCTGTGTGAGCTTTGCCTTTTATGGAGATTTGAGGGCATCACTAAATGCAAATCAGGCGCCAGGCAACTTACAGGTGATTTCTCAGGTCATTTTTCAACGTACGCACGTGAGTATGATGAAAATCAGTGTTTCTGAAACCTCAGTAAATCTGGCAGAAATGTTTAGTTTGGTTTGGCTTTGCAAACATTTACACACAACTTTACTAAAATATTGAGTAATGAGGCCCAATGAATATTAATGCTAATATATATAAAAAAAATTATTATTATTATTATTTTTTTTTTTTGAAGAACCCAACATAGAAATGTTGAACAATGTGTGGCCCTGTGTGGGCATATGTGGGGCGGCATATACTGACCTAAACTCAATGGGAAGTTTCTTGTAAGCTTTCAACAAAACAAACGAACAAACAAATAAACAAAAAAAAGAACAGTGCACCTTCTATTTGTATCTGTAGTTTTTTGTAGTCGTTTAAAACACATTACGTGTTCCATCAAAATAATGCATTCGTATTCAGTTACATCCCTACTCTGTACACACTGATGTCTGTACAGACATCCCTATGGGTCTATATCAGTTTCTACTAATACTTCATATTTGGCATAGAGAGGCATTGAGAGAGAGAGAGAGAGAGAGAGAGAGAGAAAGAAGGGGGCATATTGCCAAAAGAAACACAATAAGGTTTCGCTGATAATAAACATTGCTGTGTGTATAATCAGATATCAGTTACCATTACATGTCACGCAATCCTTTTCAAATATTTCTCTGTTCATTTATCAATTGCAAGTAGACATAGTGTTGTGCGTAAACTGTGCAAACACATGAGTCTACGCATAGCATGAGATTCATCAAGTTATTCTTATGAGTATGGATGTGCATATATTTGCACACACTCCTGATCATGCATATGCAGGAACCCCTAGTGGCAGAAAAGTGTAATCATGGGGTAAACTGATAATGGCCACATTTCAATGAGAAACTGGAGACAGGTATGGCATTTCCCAACCAACTATAAGCTTTTATGGGAAAGATGTTTACCATGTATGGTGATTTGAGGGCTTTTCTTTATTTGTGTGGCCATGAAAGAGCAGAGCAATTTGAAATGTGTGGGATTTATCAATGTCTGTTGCGTATACACACACACATTTTCCAGTGCGTACTGGCCGTTCTTATGCACAGAATTCCCAGGGAAAAAAAGAAACAGACCTTGCACCACAATATGAAACCATAAAAAAACCTCCTGAGATTAAATTACCGTGCTTTGCCTCTCAGCATATTGCCGTATGGTTTCTGAGGGATGAGAGCTCTTAAAGGGTAGTGATTTCATCGTCTGAGTACACAAACACACACAATTCACTATAGGGACTCTCAGTGAGAGCAATGTGTAATGTCTGATTTTTCATTATAAAGCAGCAGCGCTTGCATTACTTTGAGAAGATTGCAATTTCTTCATGTGTGAAGGAACAAAACCTCACTGATTGAGAGAACAGAGAGACACAGAGAAGTGTGTGAGGTATACTGAAAAACCTGGCAAGTCACATATAATGTGGTTATATACAGTAGGTACACAGTGAATTATATGTTTATATACCACAGTGTTGTTGAATTCTCTATTCTGATTGGTCAGATGTAGTAGTTCAATAGTAAGGCAAATATAAAAAAAAGTAAGGCACAGGTTTAATACACATGTTCTAATACATTGTTGTTTTTTATAATAGCAACTAACACAGGGATGTGCATGGCAGACTCTGTACACTAATGGATTTTGAAAAAAATGTCTGTAACTGTTTCGGTAACGTTTATTTAACATTTGTGGAAGGAGTCTCCAGTGTCAGCGCTTCATAACACTCAGAAGTAAAGCTGTAACTTTTAAGTTTTCAACTTGGAAAAGTCTTCAAGTGTCATGGTAGTGCCGAACTACACTATCCATCAGCCCCAGCACATCACATGACCAAGTCGCATGCTTCACTGATCACCCCCACCTGTTTCCTGTTTCACCTAATTAGTGTCACTATTTAAATTCGGGATTTTGTGTGTCTCATTGTCTAGCGTTTGTTGTTGTGTTGTATATTACTTAGCTCATGTTGGTTTCATAGTCTTGCCATGTACATCTAATGTTTCTTTGTTTTGTTTCATGGTTATAGTCTTAGTGCCGCACTCTAATAAACACCAATCTGCATCCACCTTCTCAACCAATTCTTGACATGACAAGATGGTGAGGGAATGACTGTTTATACCTGTTAGAACTGATAACACGAACTTGTTTCATGGACATTCCAGAACATTCAGTGTAACTATAAACAGATAAAAAATGATGTGTTGATCTTTAATAAATTAAAAATTGTAATTGTTGGCAAATCACCATGGTATAAGAGGTCTAAGAAATAAAACACTTTGGGATGTGCTGAAAAATATTCATCTTTGGGGTAGTAACAGTAACCTTGCTTCACGTCACCCCTTTGTTATTTACTTTTCTACAACAGCACACCACCATTATGCTTTATTCTTTACATATACTGACCTAGTAACAAATAAACAAACTGGCAACTAGCTGTAAGATCGTTGTGTAGTGTAATAGTTAAATATCTACAGCTCTCTCTCTCTCTCTTTTCCCTCTGTGTGTCTGTCACTGCTGTTAGACCCAGCCTGACAGCACAGAGTTTAGATAATTCACAGTTATTTTCTCAGCCTGCATGGAGCCTCATGTTTAAGAGCTGAGCTGAAAATGGAGTTCTCCAGCTGAGCAAACACAGACATGCACAATGCCTAAATCAGGCACCATTCAGAGCATTACATGCAGTATAACACCATATATAATGTCACCTGGATTATAAGTGAGAACAGAAATTAATAAAATCAGCATATGCTTAACTTATAATAAATGATTATTCAGTACTACAGCACTGCTGAATTGTCAAATCTTATTAGTCAGATACGTGTTGATTCATTTTCTATAACAGCAGCTCTGACAGGTGGAGTCTGCAAATCAAATCAAATGTTTTAATGCACTCATTATAATATGTTACCGTTTCTATAGTAACAGCTAATTTACCGAGACATTTATTGTGTATGCTCCACTTAATCTAAGCCAAATAATTTTTTTAAAAAATCAATACATTTAAAAATGTGTTCTTATTTGATTTACTTTTTTCCACCCAAATTTGGTCACATGCCACTTCTCTCCCCCCAGCAAGTTCTTCCCTATCATACATCAGCTACTAACTGGGGAGGGTGAAGGCTAACACCAGCTTCCTCTGAGATTCGTGATGTCAAACTTCTCATCTTTTCGAACTGCTGCTCAGGCTGCATTACAATGCAGTGCAATACTCGGAAGAAAATGCTATCTACCCTCTTCTGCATATACCAGCTCACAGACTCCCACGATTGGCTAGTGTCTCTGTGATCAACAGTTTATAGTAAAGAATTTATACATAACAGAAGATAATCATCAGTATAAGTCGAGCTTTAAAAATATGAAAAGCATTAAATGGCTGATCAGGCCATTTTATACAAATGACAAAACAACTGTATTTCAAATATAACTTAAATAGCTTATATCCTTATAACATTTTTACAATCAGACCTACCATTAAATAACAGCTCCTTAGAAAAAAACAATCTGTTAAATGTTATAAAATGTTTTATTTGTGCTATGTTTAGAGCTTTATTTTTGGCAGTGTATTACAGTCGTGGAAAACACTGCCCGGCCACACAGAGAGACATTATGGAGTGGTGGCTCTGCATTTAAAGTTGTGTCCTAGTGATTAAAGTTCAAACTCTGGTTTTTTGCCTCATTTGTAAGTCAATTTGGATAAAAGTGTCTGCCAAATGAATAGATAAATGCCTTGCTTGGGCTTAAAATCCCTCAATTTTTATCCAAGTAAAATAATGAAGTGACTACCAAGCATGAGCTCCAGGTAATAATTTATTTGGACAAAGCCAAATACGCTTTTAGAGCTGCATATTAAATTCCAAGAATGGCTCTGAAACAAATTCATATAAAAGAAGTGCTATGAGTGGACGTTTAATTAGATTGAGATGGGTGCTGGAACATAAACCAACTTCACAAGGTTGGGTTGGACTCTATTTCTCAAATAAATGTCAAGCTTGGTTGATTTCACTGCTGGCTTTCTCATTGACTGGTAGCTTTTGGCCTGAAAGTCCTGGAGTACTTTATTCCTCCTATACCACAGCAAACTGCTAACAATTACAATATTTTATTTATTAGAGATCAGCAAGTTGTCCTTTTTTTTTATTTCTAGTTTGGTTTAATGTTGTGAAACATCTGTGAAACAAGTTAGTTCCTGTTAGCGCTTACTTTCTAGCAGCCATAAACAGTTCTACCCACACCAGCATCTCTTTTCTCTCTCTTGAAGTTAAAAATGCTGCTTATCATGTTACAGAGAAACCGCAAAGCCCTCCATCCTTAAGACTTGTGTCAGAAACAGCTTTACCTCTGACTATGACAAAGTGCTGACACTGAGACTCCTTCCAAAACTGATACATAAATCTCTCCTCACAGAAAAATTCACTATGTCAGCGTTTAATGTTTTAATCCGTTTATGTGGCGCATCTACTATACAAGCTCCTGTGCGAGCTGTTTCTATAGAAATTCATTTTGTCATTCATTTTTTTAAAGCTGGAAATTAGAAAAAAAAATTGGATAACTTTTTTAGAAGTGGGTAATACTAATTTTGATATTATTAGAGAGTTTGGTTTTATTTGGTCTTTGTTGGTGGTCTGGCTCAGGTTGAGTTTTCACAAAATGTTTTTGGACTGCACTCTCCGAAAAAAAGGTTAAATCTAGATCTCTAGAAGGTTTCTTCATCTGGGAAAACTCTACAGCAGAAGGTTTTCCTTTCAGATAAGGTTCCAAGTTTCCCTTGGAAAGGTAGTTTTAGTTATCCAAAGAACCCTTGAACGTTTGTCACTGGTGTAGTACCCTAAAGGGTATATCTTTGTTACCTTTAGAGTACCTTGATGATGTAGTGTAGCTTTAAAACTCCTTTAAGATGCATTTAAGATGATACAAGGGTCTGAAAGGAAAACCTCCTGGGGAACACTGAGACAAATTAAAGAATCCTAAATGTGTTCATATTTGTTCAGATGGTTCAGGTGTCATATGGAAATATGTTCTTAAGCAATAGTTGAGTTTAAGCTTTCACTCTTGATTTAAGCTTCATTTTGAATATACACTGAGTTGCTAATTTATTAGTTACTAGCTTGGCTAAATTATTAGTTGCTACACACAAGACAAGTCTCACATCTCTGAAGTCAGTCCAGTCCATGTTTTTTATTTTTTATTTTTTAACCCCAAACCCATATATCAGAGCCTCTGACAGACCCACATCTCATATGAAAAGCTTGTATGAACTGTGTTTCTGTGCTGAGGGGCACAGTGAGAACTCCAGGTGAAAACACATCTATTTTTTTTGAAGTTGTTTTGAAAAGTGCTCCGGACAGAACAGAGGCCAGCATGTACCGGTCTGACACACAAGACCCAACATCAATATGAATCCACATCTGAAGCAAAATCAACGAGTTGAGTTCTTCTGCACTTTCTCCAACAGCTCACGCGAGGCTGTGTTTTTCTGGGTCAGGCTTCTGACAGCCACTATGTATCCATTAATGGAGCTGAACTCAGAAGAGCCATACAGCATGAGCACACACCCCCCACACACATGCTCAGGCTTAATAGTTCAAAATGAATGAATACAGATGAACCTTATGACATCCCGGTAAGTAGAGTGTGACAGAGTGAAAGAGATAGGAGAAAAAGGAGAAGGGGGAGGGAATATCAAGGTAAAAAAAAAGTCAGAAAAGGGAGAGCTCTCTCTTTGTCTGACTCGCTTTACTGAACACTAACCATCAGATAAGTGAGGGATAAAAAATGATGGGTTGTGCTGTTATAGGAAAATAATCAACGAGGGGGTGGTGTGATGTGGCCTGACGTGAAGCGTCATTCCCTCACTCTCTTAAAATTCTCTCTCTTAAATTTTATATGACAAAAAAATTAGAAAGTGCAAAACAAAAGCCCTCTGTCCTGAAGACTTTCCTGTGGTGGAAAGCTTAACGTTACAGCTTTACCTCTAACCGATGCAAAGTGTTCACACTGGATGCTCCTTCCAAAGATGTTAAATAAACATAAAGATGTTAAATGTCATTAGAGAAAACTTTACCATATCAACTCATAGACATTTTTCTTTGTCCTTGTGAATAAGTTGTTACTACAGAAATGATAACTTATTACAACGAGCACATTAATATAAACCTGTGATTTGCCTTGTAGCCGAAACTACTGTCAGAGTTGCTATTATAGAAAATTAATCAAACCTTAATTAATTAAACCTTCTGACCAGTCAAATTTGAGAATTCAATAATGCATTCAATCACATTTAGCCATTTGTGCTTGTAAAATGAAAACACTTTACGATGGTGATTTCTGCTGTGGCAAGAGAGAGAGAGAGAGAGGAAAAAATGAAGGGTGTGCTGAAGGATGTGTAGACAATCAAGGCTTCAGACAGTCTAACCCCTGGGCTCTGAGTCTTTCAGCTTGTCATACTAAAGCACTCACCTCCTGAATGTTTACCTGACAACTCACAGCTTACACGCTCTTGGCACTAATGTGGAGTATCAAATAAATAAAATCATGTATTATATATATATATATAAATTATGATAGAATATTATGATCAATATACAATAAATGGTGGCATATCTTTTTTATATAAAAACATTGACATTGTTCTATACATTCAACCCATTTAAATTTTCTCCACTCAGATCCAACCAGACGTTTTTGGTAACACGTAGTCATCATGTGATACCATCAAGTTGCACAGTATGTTAATTCTGGCAGGTGTGATTTTGGGGAGAATTTAGAGATTACGTTAGTAAGAAAATATCAAGACAAAACTCGCCTTCTTGTTTTCTATTGGATCCAACGACTGAGGTTCATGAATTCACAGGTCAAACTTGACCTAGATAAAGTTGACGCCAAGCAAAAGTAAGTGCTACCACAAGTGTTTATTTCATGGCCCGCGTCCTTTCCCCTTCAGTGAACTAGCTTTTTCCACTGGGTGAAGTTTATTTGCATCTTGTTCTAACCACTGCTTCAACTGAAATGCAGAAAAGCCTAGTTTTTAGGTGGCTCCCATATGAGAGTAGCAAAGGGGCCAAAAATCACAAATGCTTCCTCTAAAGAGTAGATGTTGACACTACTAATTGCATAGACACTTGCAGGGAGGCAGGTAGTCAAGTATCTATTAAAGACAGCATGGCAAGGTCAGCTTCTGAGTGGAAGGCCATTTAATACCACGATTCTCTAGTTCACGAGCATTATTTGGTTTGTACATGTTTTGCATTTGCCAGACTAAGATCAAAATTATGAGATTTGATTAAGGTTGTCTCTCTAAAAAGAGCAGAGGCTCCAGTGTTTTGATTAATCACAGGGCTCGGTGGATGGAGAAAAATTCTCCTATTGTCTCATCACCGCTGAGTTTGAATAATTCTACTAAACCCAATTAAATCACTATAGTTGGGTTATAATCCACTTATATTGTATGTTTTTAGTTCTGGTTCTGCTGACTACACAGAAAGAACTCAATGCAGAGAATCTGATATATGCTGAGCTGCCAATTTTTTTATATACAGTATAACTATTGACTGCAGACCATTTGTTAGCCCTTCTCCACATTTTCACAAAAATCTAAAGAAAATCTAGCAACTGTGGTTTTGTAGCTTGTCTACATTCCCTCTAATCATAAAAAAGTGAGGTGAACATTACAGATGGCTGCTTAAACACTCACTCAAGAAAGACTAAAGCAAAATACATGTCTATGTGTGTAGTTGTGCTCACCCCTTTGCAGATGGACACAGCCTCTTTAGACATGGCTTTAGGGTAGGACACATTGTGCTCCATGATGGACTGGAAGAGCTCGTCCTCGTCCTCACCATCAAATGGTGGCTGAAAAGATATAAGAGAAATTGCAAATGGCTGTTGCATGAGTAGGAATAAAACACTTGCTGTTAAATCATACCACCCCTTTGTTGATTCATTTCCTGTAAAAGAACCCCTGGTCATGTTATATTACTTGTGTAAAAATGACTTTAAATCACTAACTATAACTTTGACAATAAACATCCCATTAAAAGATTATTAAAACACACATGCATCTCTTGTAAACACTCCCCCTTTCCTTTTTCTTGATACTATAATAAAAGTGTGTGTGTGTGTGTGTGTGTGAGTGAGCACTGATGTCTCAAACAATGAAAGGTGATGTGGAGGTTATTAGGTAGAGCAGCATTCATTCTAAAAATACCCAAACTCACAAGCAATGCCAGATTTAGCTCAGCATTTATGGAAGTAATCAATAAAAACTATTGATTAAGTATACAGCATTGTATGGGCACCAAGAACAGCTAATTGGAGAGAAAGACACACTCAGTAGAGATTACAGAGCTGTTTCTAAAGATAGAAGATGTGTGTGTGTGTGTGTGTGGTTCTTTGGCAGTTTTGGAATTTTATCCCACAGCCATCTGATCAGTAGTCACTGTGTTAACTGCTGAGCTAGCTCATACTCAAAGACCTTCAGCGAAATTCTTTCAAAGCTGTAATGCATGAAGTGTTCCTCTGTATTCATACAACAAAATCTGATTGGTTAGCACAATCTAGCTATGACTGTCATCTAATTGACACTATTTTAACAAGTACATATGATAGATATGGATGCATTTTGAAAGCAAAACATTTCACTTTTGCGGTCATAACATCAGTCGCCAGTTTGGATTTTTTTTTATCAGCCAGTCTTAAAGTAGTAACAGTAAAAAGAAAACAAAAACAGTAGAGTCAAATACAAAGACATATGCAACTACTGAAGATTCTCACAATATCTCAGTCTACTGATTCCATTTGTTTTCAATTAAAAAAAAGTGAGGTAGAACTACTCCTGGTGTCCATGTGTAAAGCATGGCACTAAAATGGTGTATATAAAATGCTGAAAATGCAATGTCACCTACACCTAAACTAGACCTGCCCAACATCACCTCCACCTAAAACAGCCCTGCCCAACATCACCTCCACCTAAAATAGACCTGCCCAACATCACCTCCACCTAAAATAGACCTGCCCAGCATCACCTCCACCTAAAATAGACCTGGCCAGCATCACCTCCACCTAAAATAGACCTGCCCAACATCACCTACACCAAAAATAGACCTGCCCAAGATCACCTGCACCTAAAACAGCCCTGCCCAACATCACCTACACCTAAAACAGCCCTGCCCAACATCACCTACACCTAAAACAGCCCTGCCCAACATCACCTCCACCTAAAATAGACCTGCCCAGCATCATCTCCACCTAAAATAGACCTGGCCAGCATCACCTCCACCTAAAATAGACCCGCCCAACATCACCTACACCTAAAACAGCCCTGCCCAACATCACCTACACCTAAAACAGCCCTGCCCAACATCACCTACACTTAAAATAGACCTGCTCAACATCACCTACATCTAAAACAGCCCTGCCCAACATCACCTACACCTAAAATAGACCTGCCCAGCACCACCTCCACCTAAAATAGACCTGGCCAGCATCACCTCCACCTAAAATAGACCCACCCAACATCACCTACACCTAAAATAGACCTGCCCAACATCACCTACACCTAAAATAGACCTGGCCAGCATCACCTCCACCTAAAATAGACCTGCCCAACATCACCTACACCTAAAACAGCCCTGCCCAGCATCACCTACACCTAAAATAGACCTGCCCAACATCACTTACCACCCAAAATAGACCTGCCCAACATCACCTACACCTAAAATAGCCCAGCTCAACATCACTTACACCCAAAACAGCCCTGCCCAACATCACTTAACACCCAATATAGCCCTGCCCAATGTCACCTACACCCAAAATAGCCCTACACATCACCTACACCCAAATTAGTCCTGCCCAACATTACCTACACGTAAAATAGCCTTGTTCAACTAAAAAGGAATTATGACAAAAAAGAAATTAAGCTTTGTATTCGCCACAGACATCATAGATAATATTGAAGTTAATTATGAAAACAAGTTGACAGTGGCTTTATAATCTTTGTGGATGTGGTTCTAGTGCGACTCAGTTATGTGAGGTACCGTGCAGCAATCTATCATTTCCGTTTAATTTAAAATGTTAGTATTTGATTTGAGATATTTACAATCCAACCACAGACATACAGCACAAATCAAGTGCAAGAATATAAAGTGAGAGATTTGAAATAAACTTTCCCTTCATGAACCATAAGTAAGAGTCTGTTATGAAATGGAGTCTGGTAATAAACCTCCATCAAACACTTCTTCCACCATCATGAACATGACTATAGTGAATGCAAGGCGGTGACTGGTTCATCAGATCTTTTGTGATGATAGTGGTATGGAAATTTTGCCTCACCTGTCCAGCCAGCATCTCGTAGAGCAGCACACCATAAGCCCACCAATCCACGGAGCGACCGTACGGCTGGTACGCAATGATCTGCACACACATTGAGAAGAGAAGTGTCAGAATCTATATGTGAGAAAGACTACACTCATTTTTAACACATTCACTTATTTCGAAACTGGACAAATATCATATTACCTTATAAACACACATACATATATTACAGATATTCATGTGTTTGTTAATAGCACTCATATTCTTTGCTGTATATGCTACTAGTTAGTGTTTAGCAGTACTCCTTCTGCCAAGAGTTGGCACAAAGAGACTCTTATTTCGATTCCACCATCTGCTCTAGCACACATTCACATCATGTACACATTAATTAAACAGGCTCCAAATGAAATCACACTTTTACAGTTCTGCATAAAGGTCTTATGCATTCTGTAAAGCAAAGATCACTTCAAGAATAATCACATAAAACATATATGTATAAAAATAGACTATAGAGAGCAGTGAACAGGAAAAACTACACCATCTGACATGAAAACACTTAGATAACTCTTAGATATGCTGTTGTGCAGACTAATAAGGAAACTGGAGGGTAAGCTTTTCTAAGCATCTTGGAGAACCTGACACAGTTCTCCTGGACAGTATGGCTGTTATGCTTTTTTTCGTTTCTTCAGGTTATAGAGACAGGCTTCATTATGATTTTAACTGAAGATTCTCTAATATGTTGCTTTCTTTAAGTTTCTCTGAAACATTTTTTTCTGGAATATGGATGTTTGGAAACCTAAATTATGCTGTTTTTACAGACAGATTACCTCAAATGTAGATATTTTGTACCATTAGTTTATGTCTCCTGCATGGTAATACAGTAATACTTTATAGACACACTACATGCTCATTTCCAGGTAAAAGACACATGCTAAATGTACAAAAGATGTACCCTTGAGGGGACCACTCAAGTGACAAGGAAAGATATAGTTAAGTACCCTTTTTTCTGAGAGTGTACCATTGGTGGAGTGTTCACTTACTGGCCAGTTTATTACAAACCACTACCTTGTGGGGCCACCTGGTAGGCATACAGCTAGAGACTGTAGCTCATCTTTTTCCTCACAGTGTGTTAATCATTCTCTGATCCTTCACTGGTGTCAGATTCTCACCACAGATCTGCCACTGGCTGGTATTATTAGTTGGGTGACATCAAGGTGTTTTTATTATGTCTGATGCCCCACTTTCTTTTAATGGAGAGGGTAGAGGCGGGCTGACATAACAAATTGTGCAGAGCATCACAGAAACTACAGACAGTAATTATATATCTACACAGTTCATTACAGAAAAGACTTCAATTTGAAGCACTAAAGGGCATTATCCCAGTAGATTAACATAGACTGGTCATCTAATAGTGTCCAGAATTAAAACATGCTGGGGTGCCCCACCTACGCTACCCACAGCTGGAACCAACTCACAGAAGATCTGATATGTTCCCAGACTTTAAACCTGGAATAAAAAAGCTTTCTGTTCTCTGAAACCTTTGATTAAAACCCCAGGCTTTTTGCTACAGTCCTGTTTCTGTAGCATTTTTTCCTTTCTAATCATTGTGACTTCTTTTTATCACTATCTTTTGTATATTTTTTATCTAGTTTATGTATCCTTTATAATGTCCTGTATGTTTTATGTAAAACACACCATAAACATCCCTCACCATTAAAGTCTGCTTTTCCTTCTTGGTATTTAACTGTTCTGGGCTTTCAGCCAGAGCACAAGGAGTAGCTTTGTAAGCCTCTGAAAGCACAGCAAATGTCCATTTTTTTAGCCCATGATGGCAATTATCCAACTGGTCTCAGCAGACGCTCGTCTGTCACACTGGTTTAGACACTTTTTAGGCAAGTCATGCTTTCAAGATGAAATGCTTTGGGTCTCCCACTCAAAATACTTGCATTTAAAATGTCCTCAAGATTTAACAAGGTTAACAATGGAAATGAACAATGTGGAACATTTAGTCAGCTGGCAGCATACTAGAGCTAGAAACTGTGAAGAAAGTGTTATCATAAAGATGTGCTTTAATACAGATTTTCTATCAGTCACAGAATTTTTCTGACAGTCACAGGACTGCGCTGAGTACCTGTACTGTGTAATGACAATAAAGTTGTTTCTATCTATATATTTTTAATTTAGCCAATCACAGATATTTTTTAGCTTGTGCATACCGAATAAGACAGTTAGTACTCTCCTTCAAGTGTGTTTAGCTGCTCTGTGGCTATATATGCGTAACTAGCAGGTGGCTGTCCTCAGATGCCTTGAAGAAAGTGTGTTATTCCGCGCTCACACTGGCAGGAAGTTATTCTTAAATCAAGTGTGGAAAATGTTGGCGATGCAATAAAGTTCAGCAAAGTTTAACTTTATGCAAATGATAATGATGGAAATGTGATGACTATCAGACAGTGGGACTCAAGATGCTTCATTTTCCCCACCATCCTTCTTTCTCTGGTTCCTATCAGAGTCAAGATGGAGAAGAAATTGAATGGTGCAATTTATTGCTTCATATACTGTGTATTCAACCATAAAATAAAATCACAAAGCTTAGAGAAATGTCTCTGAAGCTGTAGCCATTAGTGTGCTACCTGAGGTGAAATAATTGATAACTGACATCGTACTGTCCATGTGGCGATTCAGTCCTGGCTGATTGGTGTTAATAAGCTTTTTTTCTGAACTTACAGCTGTATCATATGTTGTCTGCAATTAAGACCATGGTGTGTGTGTGAAGGAAGGTTAGATTTATGAGTGCATTTATGCATTTATTTATGAGTGCATGGAAAACTTGACAGTGACAGTGCATTATGTGTGGTTTACAGTGTGCTCTAGAATTATTGGCATTTCATAAAACCGGAGCAAAAATTATTATATATAAAAAGAATAACACATGCATTGTGTGATATTAACGAGAACATTTCTTGTCCTTAAAAGTCAGGTTTCACGATTGACACCCAACAAATTAATTCTGATGGTGACTTAAATTAATAATTGGTGGAGAATAATAGCAGAATCTCTTCCTGTAATGTCTAACAATATTGGACAACATTTGGACCATTTCTCTATACAGATCATTTTTTAAATCATCTGTCAGATCACAGATGTTAAAGAGGCAACCAAGTTTTGAGCTGTAGCATCCTGGCACTACTGAATGTATGGTGTAAAATGGATTAAAATGGATTGGTGTCCCATCCATTCCCACCTTGTGCCCAGTGCTCCGGATCCACTATAACCTGGACTAGAGTTGATAAATGAAAAGAAGCATTTTGTTCATTTTTATTAAGGGTGCCAATATTAATGGAGGGCAGTGAATGGCCATAGGGGTGCATGTTTGTATTAGTGATGCAGTTTATTATTATAGTTTATTATTATAATTATCATGGAAGTAATGCCACAGTATATTTCTGGGAGGTGTTCACAAAATTATTCTTCTGTCACTCCACCATACAATGTTATAATACATTTAAGGGTCTGAATTCATCTTTGTCTTATATAATTACACACATTTTTTGTGTTTATAATTACACACATTTTTTGTGTTTCTGGATTCAGGACCCTCAGAAGTGGCATTGCTAATGCTCTATTAACCATTCAAATGTATTTAGAAGCACCATTCCTTCTAGATCTGTCATTCCAGGGCTATTTTCTAGTTTTGAGTTGCCTTTGCCTAAAGCCACAGTACTCTGGATAAGACAGGGGAAGACCAGATAGACACAAATAGAGTGTGCTGAGTGTTCTTCAAGGACTCAGTGGAAGAAGATCGATGACCTGCTCAGGTCTTGTCCATCTGTCAGCAACATGACTGCTCAAGGAAGAAAACCCCAAGACATCCACATGGGACATGTTTCAATGTGCTGAATGGAAAGTTCTAGTATCACAGCTATAAAGATGGAGTGTCACACGTCCAAGGTCATGCTTTGCACCCACATCAGCATTTTCTTTTCAGAAGACAACATATTGATCAATAATGTACCATGTCATGGCTGAGGGAGCCATGATGATGCAGCCTTTCAAACCAATACATATTCACAACTGTTAGCTCTATTACTGAGTGTGTTAAATTGGTGCTCTAGTTGCTGAATCAGACATGATTCTATGTGACACGCAATGACCTTCCTGTCAAGTTGCTGCTGGACATGTGTGCGTGCAGTGTGTGGGAGACGGCGAACCAAAGAGAAAGAGAAAGAGATGAAGGGTGTTTTTTGAATGAGAGAGTGAGTTTGCTACAGAAAGGGCTGCATGAATATGACAAATCTACAGATCTGGGAAAATTCTAAGAAAATGTTATTTGAGTGCTCAGAGAAAAATAATACTTATATTACCATGCCTTAAATTTGGTCCTACTTAAAATGGCTTGACAACCCAAGCCTTCAATCAATATCTTATAACAAAGCTGCAAAATCTCTCAAGAGCATATTTGCCGTAGATACCGGGCTAAGACGCACTTCCCAGAAAGCTTAAACTAAAAAAAAAAAACAAAAAAAACAGCAGTATACACTTTGCATTATACTCTAGGCAGTGCAGGCTGGTGTACATGGGCTACCAAAGCTAAGCCCATTTATAAAGAAAAATGTATAAAAATAAGTTTTCGCATCTATATCACCATATTTGCTTATTTGTTAACAAACAGTTTAAGTGGATTGTTTTGGACAACAGCACCACCAATGGTTGCAAGTAAAAATACACAGAATAGTATAAAGTAAAGGTTGGGGCTGATTTCTATCTAGCTCAGACTAGATTTACGCAGCCTATTGCTGTCAAGTTGAGCCAAGAGTCAGTGCTCGCTAGATTTTGTGTGCGTTGAAACTAATTTATTTAATCCCACTTTGCTGACACATCCATAATACATCATCAGCAGTTATTGAGAAGGCACATAAATACAGTAAATATATACAGTAGAGTAGCAGGTGCAAAAACATGAACAAAGTGGATTACTTTTTTGAGTACTGGTTTTTAAATGCCTTTGGAGGAGAAACTAGACGTATGCAAATACTGTAGACTGAACATAGTACATTGTCCATTCAAAGTACAAATTACATGAAGGGAAAAATAGCTATTACTGACCATAAGCACTGCAAATATACTAAACCCTGTTATCTGGATATAATCAGTTTAGGGACACTGTATACACTGTATACCCGAAACCAAGAGCATATTTTTAATTATTTTAATATAAGAACATAATAATAAAGTACAGTACCACTGTACAGTCACCACTCTCTACTCTCAATAAAATACATTTTCTCCTTTAGGGTTGTTGGACTAACATTGAAACTGTAATCTATACTGGAAAAAAGTATAGATAGAGATAGAGAAAAAAGCAGTATAGTCCGGAAAACACGACCAAAAATTGCTGAAACCACATCTTCTCAAATCAATACCAAGCCATGTCAGGATTAGACTTTTCACTTAAAATGCATCCTAAGGGAAATTTGAAATGCGGTTAGAGACATGTGAGACAATGGAAACTGCAGGACCTGAGTATGCATAGATGTGTGTGTGTGTGTGTGTGTGTGCGCATATGTGAGAGTGAGACAGAGAGAGAGAGAGAGACAGAGAGAGAGAGAGACGCAGAGAAAGACGCAGAGATATATAGAAATATAACACGACAGCCTTCACGTTTCTTTCTTTTTCCCTTACCCAGAATTCCATATGGCTCACATGGCTAGAAGGCAACACACAGCAGCAAATTAAGTGTGTTTCTGTCCTGTCACACTAACAACATGCGACAGTTCTGGATCATACCACTCAGGATAGTATGGGGGTGGTTTAATGTAGATTTCTGTACGTCACTGTGGTGACAAAAACAACCATGCCACATAGTAGCGTATGATGAAACAAACATCATTCAGAGACAAAGAACAAAAAGTATGTTTGCATGTAAATGTGATCAAGTCTATATTTTGGAGGTGTGGACTGCAGCTCCTCTGCGAGCCTCTGTTATCAACTTACCCATAAAGCCCCTTCTCTATATCACAACGCAGGCATGCTTATGTGCAAGAATAAATTAACCTCCACAGTCACAGAGGCCACATCTCCTTCACTGAGACTGACAGTGAATAAATACATATAGCAAATCAAATAATCTTCAGTTCACTTGATTATGATTAACCTGAAACACAATGCCAGAGGCTTGTGTGTGTGTGCAGGTCAGACAGAATATGTGTAGGGACAAAGTTTGAGTGTGTTTGTGTCTTTATCTTGTGTGTCTGTCAGTGTGAATAAAGATCACCACTGAGAGACATCTGAGGTTGGAAAAACAGAGGTAGTCACTTACTCACTCATTCTTTCACTGATTCACTCACTCAGTACTCACTCATTCACTTACTGGCATCACTTCCTCTCATCACTTGCTCACTCATTCACTCACTCACACAATCTCATAATTCATTCACTCACTCCTTCCTTACTCACTTACTCCTTACTCACTCACTCACTCACTCACACACACCACTCATTCACTCACTTACTTATACAATCAGTCACTTGCCTACTCATTCACTCACTCATTCACTCACTCACTCACTCACTCACTCACTCACTCAAACGCCTACTCACTCTCTCACTTACTCATGTGCAGTGCAGTGTGTTTTTTGTAATACACCAAAGGCCAGTACAAGCAGAAGGTGCACTACAGGCTACATACCTTATTTCCATGTCTAAACTATTTTTGAGATTTGAGATTTTTTTTTGAGAATATATAGAAAAACTGGAGTATTCTAAATCAAAAATTTGTCCCCTACATTAGAATGTCATTGGGGTACTTCATTTTAATTACCCTAGAAAATCCCCAGTTAGTTTACAACAATGTAGAACATAGCAATAATTTGAGACACGGTAATGAGGAGGTGTTACGACCACTCAGTCTCTCACCTCCGGGGCAATGTAGTCGGGTGTTCCACAGAACGTGCGTGTTGTTACCCCATCATATATGCTCTCCTTACACATGCCGAAGTCTGCAATCTTGATGTGTCCCTCAGCATCCAGCATCACGTTGTCTAGCTTCAGGTCTCTGAAAGAACACACACATACAGAGTCATTTATACAGAGCAATATCACAACTGTGCTTTTCATGTTACAGGATGTGATGCAGTGCAGCTCATCTGTAGTTTTAAGATTGTCCTAATAATAATCATTATGTTAGTGGTAAAGATTAAGAGCTTTATGAATTAAATGTCTACTCATGTTACCTAGCTGGTTATCAAATCCAGTCAGACTATCTCATGTTAGTTAACTAGCTAGCATTAGCAGCAAAGAAGATGGAAATGTATGAATCTACCATAGCAGTGATGACTATGAACATTTATGAACATGACTTGAAAATCCTCTCAGAAATCGTGTCAGATTGTGTCATTATAGATAAATAGCCAGCATTAACAGCAAAAGTTATGGAAATTTATGAATATGACTTAAATTCTTCTCAGTAATCCTGTCACTGTCTCATTATAGCAAACTAGCTAGCATTAGCAGTGACGATTATGAAAATTTATGAATACAACTTGAAAATCCTCTCGGAAATCCTGTCAGACTGTCGCATGATAGTGAACTAGCTACCAATAGCAGTGAAAATTATGGAAACGTATTATTATTTGTTAAATTCCTCTCAGAAATACTGTAAAACTGTCTCATGATACCCAACTAGCTGTCATTAGCAGTGAAGACTGAAAATTTATGAATATAACTTACAGAATCTTCTCAGGAATCCTGGCAGACTATCTCTTGATAGCTAACTAGTGACCAATAGTAGTAAAGATTATGAAAATGTATTATTACTTATTACATTTATATTTATTAAAATTAATTGTTATTGTTAAATTCCTCTCAGAAATCCTGTCAGCTTGTCTCATGATTGCTAACATTAACAGAAAAGGACATTTATTAATATTCCTTAAAGACCATTCAACAATCTTGCCTCACTGTCTCATGAGAGATTTGTATAATTGCAAGTTTAAATATCTGGACTCGCTTACTGGCTTTGACTGAGTATGCGTCTGCTATAAAAAGAAGTAATGAAATTATGCATTAAATAAAAAAAAAACTTTTTGACAGAATGCATAGAGGACATCCAATGTGCATCTGCTCTCTCTCTCTCTCTCTCTCTCTCTCTCTCTCTCTAGCCACGTATAGACAGACGGTCGTATATTTGCTGATGTCTATGTGCAACAGGGTGTGTATGCGTGCTCTATTTCCCTAGGTCTTCTGAGCAGATGGGAATTAAAGAGAGCTGAAATGAGCAGAACAGCTGTAAAAACAGGAAACACAGATCACATGAGTTCAGGTGAACCCTTACACACACACATACACACAGCCCACAGAATGCTGGAGCATTATAGCTGGAGATAAAGGCACAGGAAATTTGAGTTAGAGATGGACAGTAGGTAGTACTGGAACTGGTGGCACGGGGTATTAAAATCATGCACAGTCAGGTAGATTAGGAATTTGTGTGTTTTTCACACACACATACCCAGAATTTGAAGCAAAAAGGTTGTTTCCTTATTTACACACAACAAAATGCTGCTTTTATTTGAATCACTGTAGCTTAGCTACATACATATTCAATTTGGTGAGGGAAGAAAAACATAAAAATACAGTACCAACACATGACAGTGTGCATGCTTTGTCACCTGTATATTATTCCCTTCTTGTGCAAGAAGAACAGCCCAGCAGCGATCTCTGCTGCGTAAAACCTGTAATGACAGATACAACACTGTTATCTCATTCTGTTCATGCCCACACTTCAACTATAGCAGCAATCATCCACAGCTTTTCTGCAAATCATGACCTGAGGTAATCACGGCCAATCAGCGGTTTTCATGACAGGAGTTAGAACACGAAAATTCTCCATTTAGAGAAATAATTATCACGCATGGCTTGCTTTGTAAAGTTGCTGGGCCAGCGAGGCGAAAGCGGACACTGAACCAAAATAATTTTTAACAAGTTCTGATTGGACTATTGATAAGACAAAGACATGTTAAAGACTTTCAGATACGAACATGCGAAATCCAAAAAAGATGCCATTTACATCTCGTTAAATGTGAGCCAATATCAGAATGTATTTTTGATAGACTTCAAAGCACTATTGTAAGTCGCTCTGGATAAGGCGTCTGCCAAATGCCATAAATGTAAATGTAAATGTAAATGATTAGGGATGATCCTGGCATTAAAACAGATGCATACTGCCAGTCAAATGTTTTTGAACACTGTATATTTTAGCTTTTTTTGTTTAAATTAACTTACTTTGAAAATCTAACCAATGAATAGGCAGTCCAAAAAGTGAATAAAAAAAATATTTATTATTGAATATTTAGTATTTAGTGTTTAGAATTGAGAAATGTTATTTATTTTACTGGAACAATGTACTCTAATCAAGTATCTGAAAAAGCCAAAGTCTTTAGCACTCTAAATAGGCACTTTAGGCTTACAGGCCATAGGCGTAAAACTTTTACTCTTCAAGTCCACCTGCCTTTAATAAAGCACTCATTTAATGTTTATTTAGGATATGAGGGCAAGCAGTTCATGTTCCACAAAGATTTAGACTTCCTCATTTAATTACCTTTCTCTATCATTTTGTTTGATCTGTAAGAAGGATAGTGTTTATACAGCAGTAAAACTTAAGAAAGTCTAGGTGTTCAAAACCCTTTGAATGGCAGTGCAATTCTCATCACTCAGGAGGTCTGAGACACTTTTTAGTCGGCAGTTATTTTGACAAGTGTAAATACATTTAAGCACATTCATTAATCACGGTATCAGACATGTATGGACCTCCATGGCAGCCATATGGATCATAAAGAGATGGACATTATTAAACTTTTACTTTTACATCTAAAGAATCCTTCATTCTTTTACATAGAACTGGAAATGAGAAACAGTACAAAGTTGGTGGTCAAGTGATTTGCATATTACATGCAGTACACATGTTTACATGCAGCTGCAAATGGGATCAATATGTCAAACATGCACACAGCTTACACTGCCTGAGGTTCCTTAAATTTGCCCACTTGCTGAATGTGATACATGAGGTCACCACCATTCACATACTCCATCACAAAATACAGACGGTCCTAGAAAGAGAAAGAGAAAGAGAGAGGGAGTCATCTTCATCTATCACTGTGGCAGTGAAGGCTTGGATGAGACCAGCTGTTAATTTGAGGAAGACCAGCAGAGAACGAGTGTGGTAATGAATGAATGGGTGCACCTGCATGTGTGGTTACTAATGAAGCGTATTTATACTCTTAACTCTTTTTGCTCCTTCAATGCTTTCTGTAAAAAATAAAATAATAATAATCTTAACTACACAATTCAGACACCAACTTTACTCCTCCCATCCCCATCATGCTTAATACACACATGTGGTTATGGTCCTTATTATGGAAGGAAATTATAGACCTTTCTGGTGGCACTTATTCTTCCCAGTCCTCTCAAGAAACCTTGAAAAAAATCTAAACCCAAATCAAAAGCCTAAATTGAGAGCTTAATTCAATCGCTGACATTTCTTGGAAATAAAATGGGCTTTTCAAAAACAATTTGGCAGAGGAGAGGTTTGTTTAGGAGAGACTGGGCATCATCATCATGCTTTAATTTAGAGCAAAGCTGAAGCCTACAGTGAGTGACAGATGGAGAGGCACAACACAAACACCCACATGTTAATCTAGACACCCACAGATGCTCACTCTTAGTAAAGAGATTGAGAGATTAAACATTTAAGGTGTCTCAGTCCAGATAGGAAATATCTGATCTGTAAAAAAAAATTAATAATAGTATTTCTGTCCATTTGGGTGTGACTGTGCTTTAAAACACTGTTTGTGGTTTTACTGTTTTTGTAAATCTTTGTGCAGGTTCAGAAATAAAATAGCACAATGTCACTATTTTTGATGGCACAAACAGTGTTCAAAACAGACAATAGTTTTTTTTTTTTAAATATTTAATTCAGTGTTTGTCCTTATGTATGATTTTGCATGGTGCAAGCATTGTTTCAGGTCCTGTATGCAAGTAGCATCAGTTTCTTTTGGTGCCAATCTTAAGCCAAAAGCTATATAACTGAAACCTTTCAGCTCTTTCATGGTTGAGTATTAAAAGCAATGTTAAAAGCACAGTTCTAGTTCTTTGATATTAAAAGTTCTGGTACTTGATGCAGTGGGCCTTTTCCACAATATCCTAAATGGCTTTACCTTACAATGCCCTGACTGGCCTTACCCAAAATGTCCTGACAGTTCATATCCATGCCTTGACAAGCCTTTTGAAAAATACCCTCTCAGACTTTTACCACTGATGACTCGTCAGGTCTTACCAATAGTGCCCTGGCAGGACCTTTGCAAAGTGTCCTGTCAGACCTTAAACACAATGCCTATTCAAGCCTTTGCCCCAATGCTCCATGAATTCGTTACCTACAATCACCCTATCAGGCCTTTGACCACAGTTTATGCACTCTCTGGTGAAAATGGGGGAATGCTTTGAACCTTACCACAGTCTGGAAGCAGGAGTGGAGCTGGGTGAGAAATGGGGGTTTGTCCTGCTGTGCCAGCACCCTCTTTTCCACCATGGTGCACTCCACATCATCATCCTGGATCACTACATCTTTCTTTAGGATCTTTATAGCATACAGTTCTTCTGAAGACTTCATCTCTGCTAGCATCACCTGAAGTAAGAGAAAGCATACACATTGTGGTGCTCAGTGTGCATGGGTACTGTCGCATTTGAAGACATACCAGAACCAAGGACGGTGTCAAAAACAAAAGTAATGGAACAGCCAGGTCTGGTTATCCACAGCTGCAAACCCTCTGGCTAGCAGCTAGTAAAAAGAAGGATAAAAAGACTGCTCATCAGACAGCTAATATTCGATAATTGCACTGCAGTGTTTGCCACTAATTCTTGTCTCTCCATTACTTTGACACTCCTTTCCCTAAGGAAGCTAAGACCTCTGCTGGCTGGGGAGAAGCAGACCTGTTTGTACATGGCTACCTCATGCCCTTACCACACCGGCTAATCACCATCAAGCACCATTAACAAGAGAAATTCTCTCTCTTGTGCTATAAATAAAATACTTCTCCGTACTCATTTCAATAACTGCTTCTTCATGAAAAAAAGCCAGCACTAAAAGCCTGTATACATCAGCTCAAATGTGTGCATGTTCAAGTTTTCAATTTTTTGTACTAACCTTCCCGAAGCTCCCCTTCCCCAACACGGCCAGAAAGTTAAAGTCGGTGAGTTTGACCTGGTCCAGATTAGTGGAAGGCAAACTGGTCCTGTTGTCATCAAGAGGGGTGACGGCCTTCTTCCCAGGGCCAAGCTTAGCTTTCTGCATAGAGAAATACAGATAAAAGAAACAGAGAAATTAGCTGAATCCACAAATCATCCTGACTGAACACAGTCCCCTCATTCATGCTTGATCACAAATGGTATCTAGGAATTGATCGGATTAGATAACCAGCAAATGGATTAGATAACCAGCACACAGAATTACCAGCACACAGAATTACCCTGTGGTTCATTACTGTTTACAACATGCCCTTGTTGACATCCACTGACTCCTGGTATGTGTGTATTTTTTACATTGCAGGAGGAGGGTATAGCAGATGACAGAGGAAGAGTCATCAAATGGGCAGCAATTATTGGGCAGTTGAAGGACAAAAGACAACCTGAACTGAAATATACCCTGATTTTTAGTCCCAATTCCCACCTGCTACTTCTACCAATTTAGGATGGTAGAGTCAGTCATGTTTCCTATCCAGCCAAAACTGCTACAAATATGTCATAGGACAGCTGAACACATTTGAAGGAGACACTGATCTCTCTATGACAAAGCAAACACTTGTGCCATGTATGTTATTGGTTGTGCTTACATTTATAATGACACTGTAAGATGTTGTCTTGGCATTAAACAAATGGGAAAGCCAACAAAGGGCATGTTAAAAACATTTCAACTCAGGGTTAATCTGAGCAGACAAGACATTTTGGATGCAGAAACCATGCTTAAACTTGTTGAGGTGTAACACTGATTGGCAGGCAGAACACTTGCTTTCTGAGTTTAGCCTTCAGCCAAAGGTTTAGAATGAAATCTTGGATCTCCAACATCTCCAGAGCACCTCCCAGACTCACCTTTACACTTTCCTGTGTTGGGACACACGTGGGGCAGTGATGGACTCCAGACCCATGGAAGACTTCAGATTTTTGATCTGAAATCTTCCATGCTTTGATAATGAGTTCTAAACTGTGATCTCCCATTCAGTTGCTCATTTTTTTTTTGCTGTCGAATCAGTTTTATGACGTCATCTCAAGCTTCCTGGATCATTGCAGTTCTTTTATCATAATTATCAACTCCAGATCCTTTGATAAGCTTCACATTGTGTAGATGTTAAAAACAGTTTAAAACCTTACTCATTCCTTTTCCCAACCCCTTTCCCAATCTTTTTTAGGAAAGAAAAACTCCCTATCCTAAAGTCAGACAGTCCCACACCTTCACTCGACTTAAAGGAACATTTCCAGCCCTAAGGCAGCAGATAATATGGTATGCTTGCCATGATAGCTAGCACAATTCACGACTGTGACAGCAGAATTCACACTTTTGTATTGTTGTGTTGTTTTTATGTTTGATGCCTGTTACTGGGCAAAGTACGCAAATGTGCCAAGCAACCAATCTTGACGTCTAGTCACGGATGTACAGGCTACTAAAAATTTTTGGCTGGAATGTCCCCTTAAAACTCATGTGTTTTCTCAGATTCCTAATGCTGTCCATTGATGGTATCCTTTCATCAGGTAATTTAGCACAATAGTTTTGTTATGCTGGATTTTTCTATGGCTGCTCTACCTGTCATTACTGAAAGACTTCATTGCACCATAATCAATCTACAGTGGATTCAGCATTGGCAGCGTTCAGCAGGCAAAGAAATGAACCTGTCAGGCAGCAGACATTTACACACAGTACTGATTCAATGCCATTATTAGTGTGTTGGTAAACAGACTCATCAACATGTCATTGTGCATGGAAGCCGTCTGCATTTTAGCACCGATGTTCAGAGAAATATAGGCTGCCTAAGCAACCGTTTCTTTCTAACCTCAACATGCAGAAAGGTTTCAAAGATTTAATGGCTGTGAAATATTTCTTCTTCTGCCATTCACAGCAAAGCAAAGCTCCAGAAAAGGGCAGCCAGAAAGCCCTGAGAAGTCATGCAGAATTGCAAACAGCCACAAACTATGACTGACACAAGACAGCAGGAAACTGTTAGTCAGCTTTATATCTTCACACAGTTTTCGGCCTTGTCTTATTGTTATCTCATTCCCACTCACTCCAACTCACATATACAAAGGTACACTGGTGAACTTCTAGCAGAGATTATAATAGCTCTAAAGATTTTTGTTTAGTAAGGCAGTTAGAGCAGAGATCGTACTCAGAATGCTATCATGATGCAGATCAGGAACTCGAAGCCAAGACCAAACCAACCAGAGCAGAGAGAGCCTTCGGGCTCCATCTCTCTCTCTCACCTTTTTACGGTCTCCTATTGTTTTATCCTGCAATCACAGGACAATGATAAACACGTAAAACACACACACACAATTTGTTCTTTAATACAAATTAAATAACCAGATGCATGAACTTCTCCATGGAGTTTCTAAAATGTTGCTATTTTAATTCTATATGTTGTATTTTGAGATGAAGGCCTAGAAAATTGGACAAAAGAGGAGGTTAGAAGCAAAATAAATAAATAAATAAATTTTAAAGAACCTTTACTTTTTATCAGTTTATAGTTATATTTTAATTAAAGTTATATTTAACTTACATTATGTTCCCTCACCAGCCTGTCTTTTTCCTTTCTCTTTAAGTAGTAAGACGAAAAAAAAAAAACACAGCTTGGCATGTTACCAAGAAAGTGGAAATCGCACAGTCCTCTCCCATGGTGGAAAACTTACTGTTACTAAGTGCTGACACTGGAGACTCCTTCCATAAATACTAAATAAACCTCTCCTTACAGAAAGATTCAGCATATCATATTATACATCATGAATATGTAAAATAATGATGTTTTTAAAAATCTGATTATTATTAGGCTTAAATTATGGGGAGTGTCCACCATACTAGTTCCAATGAATGAGTTGTTACTACAGAAACTGATTAATCAGAATCAAGAATCAAGAATCAAGCTTGCACATGTCTCAGCCCAGTGCAAAGGCTGACATCTACTGGACATCTACTGGACATTTTAAAGCTTCACTCTCTCACGATGGTCCCGGAATCCGAGTCTAAAATCTTTTTGTAGTGCTTTTTCCACAAACACAGTACTGATTTGGAACTGTTCCTCACCATTCTACTCCAAAGGAGCCAGTTCTTGATTAGAAATAGGCTTCCATTTTGACTGGAAGTGAGGCATATGCATTTCCACCTTCTTTTTTTTTTTTTTTTGATAGATAACGGTTCTAGTTTTCTAAAAGGGGTTCTACTTGGAACGTATTATTAAAGGGAATCCCATGTTTGCAGTGCAGAGGGACGGACTGAAGTAATTGAAAAAACCACCAGAGTGCAGGGCAAAACCTGTTCTAAGTGTCTGTGAAATACTCATATCTTTTATTTAGTTACAAATTGTTCAATCAGTAATATAGAATTTATAATTTAAGCCTCATTTCTATTTGCAAACTAAACAGCATTGCATGAGTTGTCCTTGGTAATCAGCATATTGCTTTTTAACTAAATCAGGGTCCATGTATATGAGAAAATTTATGACTAATTACTTATTACTAGACAGTTAATTAAGGTAATTAAGCTTGTTTGCCCAAAAGTCATATCACATTCAAAATGTGCATAAATATATTGTCTACATAAGAGGATATACATACATACATACATACATACATACATATATATGTGTGTATATATATATATATGTATATATATATATATATGTATGTACAAAAAATATGAAAGTGAGAAATACAGTAATACAGTATCTCTGGTTAATATCCCTTATGAAGGGTGTATGTAGCTAACCATTGTATATCTGTCATGATGTGTGTTTCTCTATGTGTGTGTGTGTGTGTGTGTGTGTGTGTGTGTGGGGGGTGTTCAAAAGAAGGTAACGTACAAATGCCAGCTTGAAAGGAAGTACAGGGACTGCTGTGTTGCCATGGAAACAGGCACACAAGGAATCACACACCCTTAAGGCCCATTCAGCCAACAACAAAACCTTGGAACATGTTTAAGTTACAGACAGACAACGTACTCAGTGAAGTAGCCATTCTTACAAAAGCCACATTTTGGAAAAAAAAACACGATGATTGGCTGTGGTGCAAGCCACCAGAGTGATTAGCAGAACACTCCAATGCTATGGTCATACACATTCAATATATCAAAACTCTTTTGGGTGGAGAATATTCTGTAACACAAATGAACAAAACGCAACTTTATGAACATTCCTACAACGTTCCTACGTTATTTTTAGTTGTAGGAATATTAACACACGTCTGTACAATGTTCGGCAAACCACTAAGCAAACCACCATCACACTGTGTTTGCAAAACATTGCAGGAACGTTGTTTTTCGAACCTGTCAACTACATTACTGAAAAATCTAGTTAGCCAAATATCTAGTTTCACAAAAAACAAATTCTCTAAATACAACATGTCATGGGGCATCACCAATATATATATATATATATATATATATATATATATATATACATGTGTGTGTGTGTGTGTGTTTACCTAGAGAGCCATAATGATGACATTTCAAGCCCTGTAAGCGCTCTGCATTTCCCTTCCCCAATCAGACCTGGGCATTAGAGAGCAAATAGCAAAGCCCTGTATTACTAGTTCCCCCATGTGGAGAAGCATTATAAAGTCAAAGTCCAAAATGTTCAGCACAGATGGGTCTACTAATGCGGTCTTTCTCCAGAAAGACAGTCCATAACTTTGCTGTTTCTCTTAGTTGAAGCTCGCTATGAGTATGTTTGCATGGACAAAATTAAACCTGATAAATGCAAAAAAAAAAACAAAAACTGACATTAATTCATCCAGTGCATTTACTGCTCTTTAAATAATAGGGAACCTCTGCGTGTATGTAAAAAAAAAAACAAAAAAAACAAACAAAAAAAACGCTTATCCTACACAGGGTTGCGGGGAGCCTGGCGCCTATCCCAGGGGACTCGAGGCACAAGGCGCGGAACACTCTATACGGGGTGCCAACCCATCGCAGGGCACAATCACACACTCACTCACCCATTCACACACTACGGACAATTTAGAAATGCAAATCAACTACAATGCATTTCTTTGGATTGGAAACCAGAGTACCTGGAGGAAACACCCGAAGCACAGGAAGAACATGCAAGCTCTGAACACAGGGCGGAGGCCGGATTTGAGGCCCTGGCCCTGGAGGTGCGAGGCAAATGTGCTAACCACTAAGTCCCACAAATATATATATATATATATAGAGAGAGAGAGAGAGAGACAGAGCATTTATAATAATATATAATAATATACATTATATATATTGTGGTATTTTTTTCTTCTACCATAGATTGTATGCATATTTTCTCACAAATAGGAGCACCTACTCGGGACTTCACCACATTTTCTCCACTGTAAAGGCAATCAATCATGTTTTAGCTACTGTAGGGGCACCCTAGAAGGCACACTTTCAACATTTTTTTCAACGTTAGGGGCCCTAATTGTGTAGGGGAGTTGATTGAATGGGGCAGTAGCACATAAGAATTTTGTCTTGCTGTTTTCTTACTGTTGCTTGATACACATCTGGAAAAAAGTCTACTGACATATGCTAGGGTTTTTGTGATACATTTCTTTTCTCTCTGTCTGCTAGGATTTTTTTTGTTAACAGTGCCTGCATATTTCTGTCATAATGTACTGTCTACATGACCATGTGTAGAAGCTAGAAAATGCTAAAATAAGACAGTAGATGAGATTAGATTTTTAGTGTGAATGTAAACACTCTATGCGTCTTTTACAAGTATTTTGCACTTTTGTTGTCCATTTTAAGGAACTTAGACTTGCAGCACATATTATTGGTGACTTTACACTGACTGGATTCCACCTCACTTATAAGGTGCTTTGAATAAAATACGCCTATTTTACAAATTATTATAAATGCTCTCATCCATCTTCAGACACAACTATACCATGTATTCAGTGTTTGTCCTGGCAAAAACTGATTCAGGTTTATTTTGGAAAGAGGAGATAGCAAAAAAAAGTGTGAACAGGGAATCCCCGAGAACAGGACTGGGAAACACTGAATGAAATATTCAAAAGTATTAGATCTCATTGTACACATACATTATTCATTTGAAATATGGACAACGTGAAATATATTATTATGTGGAATTTGCAACCAGTAAAGCAACAGGACCACTCATTGGTAGATAATTGCATAGGTATTTATATCATGTATTTTAAAAAGAAATATGAGTACTGACTCATGTAAGCTAATGCTGTAGAAAATAAAGAAAAGAAAAATAGAAAAAAGGAAAAAGAAAAAGAACAAAGAAAAAAAGAAAAGAAAGCCATTATAGCTGCAAAATGAATCACATAGAGAAAAGAAGAACAGAGAATGAAAACAGCAACAACATAACACACTATATTGTGTTTGACACTGCACTACTCTAACTGCCTGCCTTAGCCATTTCTAGATAATACATGCATTTATCTTCATGTTCAATATGCCAACTCCTAGCCGATGTTTACACCATACTGATGAAATATTAAATGCAGTGTCATTGTTTAACATTGCTGAAAAATAAAACGACGCCATTGCGACCTGACAAATTCACACAGCGAAACGACAACGGATAACAGCGAACTTGCGCTTGCATGATCGATAGACTTATTTAGCTTCCCCATTACAGATGATGAAAAACGATTATGCCTGGATGGCTGCCATCAAGCTTCCTTGAGGAACTCAGACAAATAAATTACTCCTCTCTTTTTTTCTCCAAGTTAAATGAGAAGTTAAGAAAAGAAGCATAGGTAAAAAGGATGAAACTTGAAAGAAGTAGAATTATCTATACGTGACAAAAAGTTATGCAAATGGTATTACTGTATTTTTTTGCAGTTGCATTTGTTGCACCCCAAAATTATATTTGCTTAAAAAACAAACATTACTGTATTAATCACATTTAAATACCATTTAGGTAAAAATTACATTTACAGAATATTCTGTTAACCCCAAAAAATGTTATCGTTCAGCCAAGTTTGCTTCTTAAGTGTTGCCCTGGAAACTAGGAGGTTAACTTACCTACCAAGTAAGGGAAGTACCAGTTTAGCATTGTGCAAACTGCATGTTTAACTGCTTGTTTACCTCAGTTATAACATGTGGAAACAGCTTCATAGCCAAAAATAGCAGAATAAGCCTAATTTAAAAATAAATAAACAAAATAAATTGCAACCATATAATCATCTGAATCTATTTAGCGTTCCGATTCTCTTCTTTGGCCCACGAATAAGCCTGATGCTTGCGCAGAGTAAATCCGGTCACTTTAATAGGAAAACCTGTACACTTGTTCATTCATGCAATTATCCAATCAGCCAATCATGTGTGAGCAGCGCAGTGTATAAAATCATACAGATACAGGTCAAGAGCTTCAGCTGATGTTCACATCAAACATCAGAATGGGGGAAAAACGTGATCTCTGTGATGCTGACCTTGGCGTATTTGTTGGTGCCAGGCAGGCTGGTGAGTATTTCAGAAACTGCTGATCTCTTGGAATTTTTATGCAAAAGTGTCCCTAGAGTTTTCTCTGAATGGCGTGAAAAACAAAAAACATCCAGTGAGCACCAGTTGTCTAGGTGGAAACGGCTTATTGATGAAAGAGGTCAGAGTGATTAGACTGGTTCAAGTTGGCAGGAAGTCTACAGGAACTTGAATAACCACTCTGTACCACCGTGGTGAGCAGAAAAGCATCTCAGAATGGACAACACATCAAACCTTGAGGTGGATGAGCTACAACAGCAGAATACCACATCAAGTTCCCTTCCTGTCAGCCAAGAACAGGCTCACTAATGCTGGACAGCTAAAGGGAAAAGGCACCATTTTCCAAACTTCTATCCAGTTTCTGTGTACCTGTGCCCTTATTTATAGATAACAGTGTGTGGTACAGTGTCAGAAACCACAAATTGACACGTATGTGTAATTTAGACAAGCAGTTTGCCTGATCCTAATCTGGTAGCTATAAGCTTTCTTTGTTAGCTACATTAACTTTGTAACTGATGGGCAAAACTAAAGAACCAAACTTTGGACACCAAATATGTCTTGGTTAAATGTCTTGGTTAAATGAATACTTTAAAGTATAAGGTTGCTGATAGAATAGATACAGAGTAGCTAAATTGGTAATAATTATTAAAGTATATATATTCACTTTATGTATGACCTAAGGCTAATGAAAAATATTTTTATGTATAAAGTGTTTAACAGCATATAACAAAGGGCAAAAAAAACAACAAAAACAAACAAAAAAAAAACAAAAAAAAAAACAAACAAACAATGACTCAGTCCAAAAAATATGACACTGGCCTGGAAAGTTGTGGAGTTTAAGTAATTCATGACCTGGAAAAAAATCGTTCTTTCAGTACAAATAACCACAATAAGAAACCCAAAAAAAAAACCCATTGGGCTTTTCTTGGGTTGCTCACTTGCTCATTAGGGATCCATATCTACATCTGGACTACTTTAAAGCTGCTTTGTGATAATGTCTATTGTTAAACACACTATACAAATAAAATTGAATTGAACTGGATTCCAGTCTTAGATACACTATATGGCCAAAAGTTTGCAGATATCTGACCATAACATTCATACGGCATGTGCTTGTTGAACATCCCATTCCAAATTTATTCCCAATTTGCTGTTATCCTCCACTCCTCTGGGAAAGCTTTCCACTACATTTCGGAGTGTGGCTGTGGGGATTTGCCCACTGAGCCACAAGAGCATTAGTGAGGTCAGGTACTGATTTTGGGCAAGGAGACCTGGGGGGCAGTCACCGTTCCAGTTCATCCCAAAGGTGTTCAGTGGGGTTGAGGTCAGGGTTCTGTACAGTCCACTCAAGTTCTACCACTCCAACCTCGGCAAAACATGTCTTCATGTGGTAATGACAATGTGCATAGAGGCACTGTCATGCTGGAACAGGTCTGTGCCCCTTAGTTCCAGTGAAGGGAAACTGTATTGTTATAGCCTACAAAGACATTCTATACAATTGTGTGCTTCCAAATTTGTGGCACCAGTTTGGGGAAGAACCACATATGGGTGTGATGGTCAGGTGTCCGGAAACTTTTGGCTATATAGTGTATCATTTGACTTTCACATTTCTGCATTTTCCCTCTAACACGCCTGACTCATTAACACAGATTACACACGGTGTATTTGAGAAGGAAGAATATTTTGGTGTCTGGAATGCACTGGTAAACACTGCTTTAAGATCTTCAAGGGCCCTGAATGGAAGACAGATAAATATTAGATAAATATTAGAAAACCAAGGCAGTATGACTAGAGCAATCAGTTCTCACCTCAAACTTCTGCCTGAGCTCCACATTCCCGTCATCCTCCTCTGGGATGGGCACGTTGTAATACTCGCCCTCTTCCTGGTTCAGCATTTTATACCTAGTACAAACACACACAGAAACAACAAAAACATCAACACATTACAAATCTCTCAGACTCTCTGCCACCTACACACTTAATCAAAACTAATGAGGCTGAGATGCTAAATTATCGTACATGATTATCATCAATTAATAGGAATGACTGAGGAGGTGCACACACACACACACACACACACACACACTATCCTCACCATCCACATGCTGAACACTTCATAAGCTCGGATACTCCGAAGGACATAGCACCCATGAAGTCATTCCTGGTGGTTCTATCCCAATCCCAAACCTCCACGGAAAGCCTGCGGTCCTTATCTGTAGGTTTCAGCTTACTGCCAACACACACACACACACACACACACACACACATACACACACACAGGGATACAAATACACACACGAGCAGCACTTAGTAAATTAAAGAATATATACATGAAACATGACTGATTGAGTCTTTAATGCAGTAGCGAGAGTTTGTCTGTGTGCGGCACTTTGAGATATTTATAGCGTCCTAGAACGTGACACATGTACATAGTGTAAACAAAGTGACCTTACATCACTAAAAGTTTAGCTGTTCTGTAACGTACATGAGAAAACTTCAGTCTGAACTGACGTTTACTGTCTTGAACTGGCTGGATTGTTTTTTACTTACAACGTGAAGGACTCGTTCCAGGTGGGGTTGAGTGAGGAGCGAATAGTCCTGGTCTTCTGCTTGGTCTCATTTTTGGGGTCAGGGATGAGCTTGAGCTTCACGTACGGATCGGACAATCCATTGGGGTCCATCGGGATCAGGTTCCTAGCCTCGACCACTGCAAAGGGTCAGCACAGGTTACAGGTCTATGTCACACCAGGAGACATAGAACTACATTTAACCCTAGATCAGTTCATCTAATCAACTATAATAAAAGCATTTAACTACATTTGGGTCCGTTTTAAAATGACAAGTGTTAAAAATTTGGATGGTGGTGGCTGTCCTATTTCCTACAGCTCCTATTTACACTCCCACGTGCTGTCAGGAGAATCTCCGAGCACAGCGAGGGCACAGCGAGGGAACTATAACTATTAAAGGAATGCCTCTGTGAAAATAAAATTTATACAGTTTTCTCCCTGCCTCAGATGTAGTCGATCTATCCATACATTTGCTGTTTCTTGTCCAGTGTCTGTTTCATTAGGTTTGCTCTGTAGCTACAAGGCTAATGTAGCTATATAATCTTGTAGCACACCAGCAAAACTAACTGATTTTAGTTGAACTACATCTTGTGATTTTGTGAGAAATTGTGACGCACCTTACTGCGTAAACTCCATCACAGATTAATATATCAAATTGACTCTGGACGAAATATATTGAGAGACTTATTTCTGAAAAATATGTGGTAGGGGTGTAATGATACACTCATGATTCAAATCAATTCACAATACTGGCTTCACAATTTCAGTTAGATTAGATTCTCAGAATATTTTGAACAAAATTTTAATGAAGAAAAATTGTCACTGAAAAGACTCATAAACAATTCAAAACAACATGCATTTTTTTCTGTACAGGGTTCTCCATGAAAGAACGCGATCATGTGGCCAGCGTGCTCTCTATACACCTTAACCCTATGGGTTACATGCGTCAAATGCGTAACTAATAGAGTGCTGATTTCCACAATGTGAATTCATCACATTTCATCACATTTTTGCATCGCGGTACATCATGTCACAATGTATCGTTACACCAATAATATGTGTCCTCTTATTCTCTAATTCTTGACTACACTCAGTCTTTACAACTGTAACGTTTGTTCTAAATCTAAATCCTACACAGAGTTTTTGGAACCTATTTCTTGGTTATGCCTGGTCTTTACAGCTATAATCCTAGTTTTTACGAAATCTTTACAGCTCTAGTTCTTGGTTATGCCTAGGGTTTATAGCTTTAGTTCTTGGTTACGCCAAGGTTTACAGCTGTAGCTCTTGAATACAACCAGTCTTTAAAACTTGAGTTCTTGGCTACATGGCATCCTTGATTATGCCCAGTCTTTACAGCTTTGAGTTTTGGTTATGCCCTGTCTATAAGGCTCTAGCTCTTGGTTACACGAAAGCCTTATAGCTTTAGTTCTTAGTTAGACTCACTCGTTATTGTTCCTGTACTTGGTCACGCCCAGTCTGTACAGCTCTAGTTCATGGTCACAGCCACTATTGAGCTGTTAGTTATGCCAAGTTTTTACAACCCTAGCTCTTGGTTACTCCCAGTATTTATGGCTCTAGTTTTTGGCTATGTGTAATTTTTACAACTCTAGCCCTTGGTTACCTCCAGTATTTATAGCACTATTTTTTTTAGCTATGCCCAATTTTTACAGCTGTAGCTCTTGGTTATGCCTAGTCTTTACAGCTCTAGTTCTTGGCTACTATGCACAGTCTTTACAGTTCTAGCTCTTGGTTACATCTAGTATTTATGGCACTATATCTCCAATGAAAAGTGTATTTATGTACAATACGGAGGACACACATTAAGCTTAATTAAACATTAAACAAGCTCCAGGACACCAGAGACTTATTTCTGTTTCTGTTTCCACTTCTGAATGTAAAAACATGTAGGTCAGGAAACTGAATTATATCCCCCCCCACCCCCCCACCCCCCACCCCCACACACACACACACACACTTACACAATTAAAAACTTACAGTATGTGTTGTCCAGGTATTAATGGTTATTGTTCAGAATTTTCCTAAAGCTAAAAGTCTGCTTTAGGAAATGTAACATACTCTGAAAAGTCATCTGCCCAAACCCACACAAAGGTTACATTTTGAATATTTAAAACTTCACACTGAAAATGGGTAAATGCAAAGTAGTGGTGCCCTGTTAGCCTTTGTTAAGCTTGTAATGCATGCATGCACATGAGCAGGAATGGTGAGTGCTGGAACTCTTTGGGCAGTGATGGCCAAGGCAAGGCAATTGCAAGGCAATTAACATTGTAAAAGCTACAGCCAAATGAACAAATGTAAATGTCTATGGTGCAAACATGCACTGATATATTGTTTGGTTTGCAGACGTGACACAATCATTCAGGAACATCAATGTACATGCATGCATAATGTGGACTAAATTACATACACATGTCGATGCTTAGAAATGCATCCATGCACAGAGATGTACAAGAATGAACATATTATATATAAATACACACACTACGTGTGAACAAGTACTAGTTCTTTGTTATGCACAGTCTTAACAGGTCTAGCTCTTGGTCACGTTCAGTTTTATTGACTCTTGCTGTATTCCAGTCTTTAAGGTTCCCAGTATTTACACTCTAACTCTTTGTCAGTCTCAGCATTTGGTTAGTCCCAGTCTTTAAGGCTCTAATTACTTGGCTAGATTTTTGGGTTTTTATAACTATAACTGCAGGTTAATCCCAGTCTTTAAAGTGCTAATTCTTGGTTAGTCCCAGTTTTGAAGACTCAAATTATTTGGTTAGCCACAGATGTTAAGGTCCTAATTATTGGTTATTATTTACGCTCTACCTCTTGGTCAATCTCAGTAGTTAAGGCTCCCACTATTGGTTAGTCCCGATGTTTAAGGCCCTAATTACATGATTAAACCTTTAAATATCTCTAGGTCTAACTGCTGCTTTAAGACTTTAATTCTTGGTGATTCTCAGTATTTATGATTCAGACACCACTTATGAGTAAGTGCTCTGGAAACACATTATCGTGGTCCACCTTTTGAACCAACTGAACAATTTAAATATTACAAATTACCTAACAAGTTGAAATCACAAAAAGACCGGATTAATAAATTGATTCTGTATTAAATATACCACTACCAAAGAGCTGTTGGCTTTAGTTATCATTAAACAACATTTCTATTTGCATTTATACTGTATATAAAGGTGGTCCAGTATCCATACTGACAAGGAAAATTCGAGCTGATAATGTAGTTCACTACCCAGGAAATGTATCATTTGTCCAACACTACAAAATAGCTCCACTCCAAACAGTAAACTATATGGTAAATTGTCAATGAACTGTGACATGACACTAGTCTTTAAATCACCTACAAATGCAAAGGCACAGTCACATAAGCAGACACAGACTATAAGTGAACGAACATGCAAACAAAAAGGCTTTCTCTCAGTGACCTTAAATCTTAGCATTATCTGACCAACAGGAGGCGCTCTAGCCCTCCATTTCATTAGAAGTGCTTCATTCAGCACAAACATCACTCTCTTCTCGGGTCTCTTTGCATTCCCTCTATCTGAACCAGTCCATGCCACAAATTCAAATTTGTGGGCAATGCAGCTACTGAACTATTCCTAGAGCGCACCACATTGACGTTTTGGTATTTGTACAAATTTAAAAAACAAATTATGATGGTCAGCATACCTATATATATTGTTTCTACCTTCTGCTAATCTGCTGTCTTGGCAGATCCTCTCTCTTTTATGTATATTAGTGTAGATGAGTCAGTCTTCATTACACAGGATCTACATTACTCTGTAACACACCCTCAGACATTACATAGTGTAAACTTTAATCTACAGTGCATACTCTTAAGTCATCCCTGGGCAAGGAGGAATATGCATTACAAGTCAGACAAACAAACAGCCCCAGAGGGGAAAAAAGCCCTGCGACTCCAGAGACTCATTCCTGAAATATTTGTCATCCTACTTGTCTAAATATGTCATAGAACCTCAGAGAAATTCTGAGACCCTGTTGTGAGTCCTAAAACCATGCCATAGTCTGTAATATAAAATTAAGATGTTGGTATTTGATGTTGGTATATTTTAATGTAAAATGTTTAAATCAAACAGGATCTGAGTGCTTGTACAGTGCAATGGAACGCAAATTTACTCAAGACGTTTACACACGCACGCACATATAGACACACATTGTTCCTGGTAATGTGTGATGTGTGGCTACTTAACTAACAGCAGGAAATACATTAGCATTATGAGGTGCTAAGTGAGTCCAGAACAGCATCAAGCTGCTCTCAGGAACTAAAACAACTCCAAAGAATGGCAACTCAAAGAATTTTATACCTCTATGCACACGCTGAAACGTGACAAGATCAATTAACATTCCAATAAGACGATGCTTGATGCTCAGTGATTATGGTAATTGGAGTTGTGGACTTGTTTATGTGTATGCAGCAATATAAAAATAGATTCTACACTAAAAAGGCAACATAATCTGAACAGTGGAAAGATGGACTATGAAGATGTGTGTAGATATGTGCAGTTGAATATATGAATAATTAACATTTATGCACATTATTTGTATGATTAAATTAAAAATATTTGACTGTTCTCAGAAGAGGGATGTAGAATGTTCATTTATGAAGCTGGTCCAGCAGGTTTTAAGCATGTTTTCACGTTTGCAGTGTTTAGTCCATTTGAATCAAACCCTGCTGTGTTTTCCTCCTCAAACAAACATGTCACGTATTTTTTGCGTGGCATTTTGAATGAAGATGGGAGCTGCTAAACTGACTCAGAAGCCACAAAATGAGCCAAAGGACAGAGCTGCAGATACAGTTAAAGATATTTTCATGCACAACAATTCTTTAGAATTTACACAGAATGGTGTGAAAAACAAAAAACATCAGCTGTGAGGCAGTTCTGTGTGTGGAAATGCCTTGCTGATGAGAGAGGTCAGAGGAGAATGGTCAGACTGGATTGAGTTGACAAAAGGTTATGGTAATTGGTGAGCAGAAAAGCATCTCAGAATTCACAACATGCCAAACTTTCAGGTGGATGGTCTACAACCTCTCAGTCCCGGTCCCGATGTTTAAGGCGCTAACAATTGGTTAGACCCAGGACTGAAAGTTTGTCCTCTTGGTCAGGCCCAATTGTTAGGGCTATTACTTCTCCTTATGCCCAATCTTTAAGATTGTACCTCTTCATCAGTCCCAGTCTTTAGAGCTATAACTCTTGCTTTGTACCAGGAGTTAGGGCTCCAACCCTTGGTCAGTTCCAGATGTTAGGGGACTAACTTCTGATTATCATCATGAGGGAAGGCTTTGGAAGAGAAAGCGATAAAAGTGATAGATGCGGGGCCTTTCACTTTTTCCTCACAGTAGGTGAGTAAAAAAAAGTCCATTATGATTTTGTTGAAAATGGCCAACTGACATTGTCCCAGGAAGTGCAGGCGCTCTTGAATAGGCCTAAATTGTGGCACTACATGTGGGTGTAACTGTGTACAGGAAAGAGGGGTTGTGTTCACTCAAACACTTATGCAACTTAACACTTATACCATACAGTATCTGTCCAAGCATGCACTGTATGCACACACACATATCTATATTTAGAGACCTGGCAGATCCACTAGTTGGTAGTGTAACTCACTGGTTTCATCTCCAACATATGGCAAGTATGGAAACCTGTTAAGTCTCTTATAGCACGAGTCGAGATCTGAAGGTGAAGAGAAATGTGAACCAGTGAAGTCTTATATTTAGAGGCAGCTTTACTCTATCAGCAAGAGAGAATGAGTTGCTAAATTGCTTGAAAGTGCTACAAGGTGCAAAATGGTGCCAAGTCATGTAGCGTGAAAGCTGTTGCCAATGTAGCGCACAAGCACGAACAACTGGAGCATTCAACAGGAAACAGAGACACTGGAGGAGAATCAGCGCAACCTAGAGCCTCTGAATGAGCCTTTATTGTAATGTTTACTGCAAAACATGGCTCACTTGTTGACTGTTTGAAGGTGTGTGTGTGTGTGTGTGTGTATGTGTGTGGTAGACCGTGACCTGGTGCTGCACTTTCACTCCTCTCTATAAAATCCTCACTAGTATGGATTGACCCTGTTAGTTTCTTTTTTCCTGTCGTGTGTTTGCGCTCTGTAGTGCATTCATCTGGGCTGCTTTTGTGTAGCATCTTTTTAAGCTTTATATTATTTTCTGGCAAGCTACTTTATATTGCTATTATCTAGCTGTTTCTACTGTATGGCATATAATCTGATATCAGTCGGTCAGAAAGGTGTTGATTGTTTTCTATAGTAATTATAATATTTTTTAATATCCTATACTTATTTCAGTCACTAGCTTCTGAGCTTAGTATTGGTATGTAGAGTTGAAGCAAGAATCAGTCTGAAAAGTAAGCCATGCTAGGTAGCTAACAAGACTACAGTGACACGGAAATAGCAACAACATAAAACAAGCTTAGGTTCTTTGATAGCTATGGACCCTCAGTCATAGTTTCCATAGTACAGCAGCTTGTGATAAGGGAGTGGTGTGAAAATGATGTATATGTGTGTTACTGTGATCGTGGATGGCTGTACATGGTGCACAGAGAAGGTCTCGTACTGATAGCAATATTTCAAAGCCTTAAGAACATTCGAGAGGACCGAGTTCGCCAAATCATCGCGAGATGTTCCGACCTCATTCGATCCCGCGGAGGAATGTCGAGATCCATGTTCTTCAAAGAAAATGAAATTGGCCTAAAATCCAGCCATGGAAAAGCATGTGTGTGTGTGTGTGTGTGGTCTGTGGCCAAAAGACAGAGAGTGCAAGAGTTTCCCGAAAGCACCATCAACCAGCGGCGCAAGCTTCACTTTAGACACTCCAGGGCTGTTACTCTCTAAAGCTTGCGGGAAACGTTTCAATCAGATAAGAGCACAGTTAAAGTGCACGCCGCTCACTTTGAGTCTCAAATGTTATCGTTTGTTTGTCGTACCTTGGAAGTGACCTGGGCCAAAAAGGAAGTAGAACTCAGGCTTAAACACACTGCTATTATGCCATTTGAATTTTTGAATCTAATGAGTCAGAAAGTGTGCATTATTTTTCCATAACAGCACAGCTCAGACAGTAGTTCCAGCTGTAACACGAATGATAAGTTTATATTAATGTGCTAGTTCTAATGCATTATTGTTTCTATAGTAACAGCTCATACACAGGCACTTGTATGGTGGATGTGACGCATAACCTAACGCTAATAATCAGTATGAAAAAATGTATAAACGTTGATGTTATAATCATGAAGAACAGGAACTTGAGGCTACATTGGGCACAGGATCACCAAAACTGGGCAGCTGAAGATCGCGATTTCGCATCATTCTGTGTAAAGTCTACAGACTGTTGTGTGTGAGAATCCCAGGAGATCAGCAGTTTCTGAAACGCAACAACCTGCAACAAAAAGTAGAGATCACATTTTTTCCCCATACTGAACATTAACTGAAGCTCTTAAACCTGTATCTGCATAATTTTATGTATTGCGCTGCTGCCACATGATTGGCTGATTGGAATTGCATGAATGAGGCGGTAAACAAGTGTTCCTATTAAAGTGGCCGGTGAGTATATGACAATTTGCTGTATAACTGCTAGTGAAAGACATAGTGTATAGGCTACATAGCTTTATATACCCAAGATATATGTTAAAAGACTCAAAAGACTCCTGGCAATAGTAGACACCATGCTTTGTCAACAAGTACAATGATTACAGTACACACACACACACACACACACACAACATCCCATTTTTCAGATAACTGCACACACAAATCACCAGCTAGAACCACTTCAGCTACACACAACCTCCCAGAAGAATTCCCCTCTCGGTTTACACACGCACGCACACAAACACACACACACACTACACAGTTTGACTGGTCTATTCTTACATCCATCAGTTTGACATGTTGCTAATGGCATTTTGTCCCCCAGTCTGCAAATGTCAGTCACGCTAAATCACACTACACAGTAGTGTGTGTGTGTGTGTTTGTGGGATTTTTCTCCTCAAGTTCTGGCTCTATATATTACAATGAGTTCAGCTACACTGTGTGTGTGTTGTATGTAGTGTATACTCTGTGTGTGTGTGCGTGTGTGTGTGTGTGTGTGTGTGTGTGTGCGCGCATAGTCAGCTGTACACTGACAGGCCTACAGTGCTGTTTAGCCCAAATGCCGGATGCTTATTGAAATCATTTTTCCAAGAAATTGTCCTCCTTAGGGCACTCCACAAACACACACACACACAAGCACACACAAAATAGACACATGAGGACTGGAGTAAACAGTGTAAGGTCATCAGTGACTTCTCTGACCTTATAATTTCCCCTCTGGTGATGTGTGTGTGTGTGTGTATGTGTGCTCTAAGAACACTCCACAAAGAGAGCAGAGTAATTATGTACACTACTCATAGTGCAAATGACAGCACTGAGGAAAATGAGTAATAATGGATTATGGTACTCCAGATACATAAATATGTGTGTGTGTGTGTGTGTGTGTACAGTGTGCGTACATACAGTGTGTATAGAGATATTCAAACTGTGCTTGTCATGTGGTGCAATGTAAAAACGAAGCATGCAGTAATAAACTGTCATGTAGTGATGTGCAAGCACTCAGACCCATGAGCGTTTAATCTCACAAGAGACACTATACAGCCTGCTGCGTTTGTTCCTTTGACAAAACATAATAACACTAAGTCGTTGTTAGCAGATTGTTGAACTTCCAGATTAAACTTTTTAAAAAAGGGGGTAAAATAATTCATTACATATTAATCTTATTCAAATAGTGTAGTGGCAGAGGTGGGCATGGTTAAAATGCCTTGTCTCATACAATGCATTGCAGTGAAAAAACTGACATCTTACCATATGAAAATATCTTGAATATAGTCAAATTTATCTAGTATTTCCTACTATAAGATTAAAATCAACCGAGTATAAGATTAGTAAACCTATTCTGAGACATTTTTACTCATTTTCTTATTCTGTTAGCAGATCATTTTGCTTCTTTCTACATTATCTAACAATTATCTAACAATAGAACAAGACTATTTCAAGCTTTAAATAGTAAAAAGAAAAAGCAAAGACATATGTTTAATGATCTTTGGTTTATGGAAATCTCATAACAGGATATACTAGATAAATTTGACTATATTCAAGATATTTTCACTTGCTCAGATATCTTTTTTGCAGTGTAGAGTGAAAGTTTGATACGTTGCTGTATGCGTGTGCCAGAACGTTGATCTTCGACGTACACAATGTGCTGCAGATAAGTTGCATGCGGATGTTTTTTTTTCTGTGAGACTAGGTTGGTATGACTCCATATACACGTATTTTTATTTTTTTTAAAAAAACACGTAATCATTGACATGGTTGATCGATTTTCTGTGAGATGTTGTAGCACTTTGGGAAGGAACCTTCCATGTCTTCAGGATGGAGGGCTTTATTCATCCATAAACGACACCCTGCGCTTTTTAACTCTTTCTATTTACATATAATGTTCGCATGCCAAGTTAGTTCCTGTTATCACTTACATTACAAACAGTTGCTCCGTCACCAGCCTTTCCTTGACATCAATGAGACAAAAAAATGCAGCTTGTCATTTTAATGAAAAACCTGTAAGTGTAAACTCCTCTGTCCTGAAGACTTTTGAAGAAATGCCAAAGCACTGTGATTGTTACAAAGGGCTGACACCTTAAACTCCTTTCAGAAAAGTTACATAAACGTCTTGTAACAAAAAAAAAACAAAACACTTCACCACGTCAACGATTATACATTGTTCTTTGTTTAACAACAAAACATTGCATGAGCTGTTACTATGGAAACAATAACGGATTAAAACATGCACATTAATATAAATCTCATGCTACAGCCAGAACTACTGTCTGAGCTGTGTGGTGAAATTATGAAATTAATCCACAATGCGGTCCACAGAATGACAAAATGAAAAAATGACCAAAGCACAGACTACTTTGTAAATTTTTTAGGGATGTCATAAAACATTGATACCTTGATACATGATAGATTATTATACGTTTTTGAGACTTTGTAAGCCTAATCTCTATATTTAAGGATACAATGCAGCAGTCATTTATATTAAAATTAACGATAAAAACTGATAATCATCAGGAAAATTCCCTGATTATCGATACGTGAAAAAAAAACATCTATTCCACAGATAGTAAATTTACTATTTAGATATTTGGGGTATGTTGTAACAGATTATGTTATTGAATACATTTTCGACAGTCTATTCAATAAATGTCTGCCCAACCTTGAATTTATGTGTAATGTGAATGGCTCTCCTCAACTCTCTTTGACTCATACATGTGTCTAATGAGGAGTCTCTACAGGTCAGAGAGTAGGTGTTGTGCATCGACGCCAAACAGATCGATTCACCTTTAATCAGAGGGACAATCAGAGTCCCTCTCTGGATTAAATAGACACACTGCACTCTGGGGGATTTTTATCCCCCGACTCTCCTGAAGGCTTTAAGCTAATAGAATCGGTGGATCTCATTTGTGTTTAACCTCATTTGCTTCTGTTTGCTTTTTTTTTTTTTTTTTTTTCAGCAGTTTGTGTGCGTGTGGGGGAGCGCATCCATTTTACAAGGAAAGGCTTCGTTATTAGTGTCTTGTAGTTTTCACGCAACATAGCCATGAAGTACGACAGCGTTTCAGAGCCACTGTTAAAAAAATAAAAATACAAGATTTCGAGAATAAAGTCATATTTCAAAAAATTATATTGTAATATTTCAAGAAAAAAGTCATAATATATGATATTTTGAGAAAAAAAGCTGCAACATTTTGACGAAAAAAGTCTCAATAAATACTTTGACTTTTTCCTTGTAATACTATGACTTTTCTCTAGAAATATTACGACTTTATTCCCAAAATATTGCAGAATATGATTATTCTCATAATCTCATATATTATGACTTTTTCCTCGAAGTATGACTTTATTTATTTTTATTTAATTATTATGACTTTATTCTTGAAATACTGCAACTTTTTCCTTGTAATATTATGACTAAACTCTCAACCTAATTGCAACTTTTTTCTCATAATATCATATATTATGACTTTTTTCCCTCTAAATATTATGATATTATTCTCAAAATATTAGGACATTGTTCTCCAAAAAAAAAAATGACAACATTATTTTCAAAATCTTCTTTTTTTATTTTTTAAAATGCCCGCCCTAAAATGCCGTCGTAAAAAGTCACCTGTAACGTGCAGCTCGTCTCCTTTCACATCGATCTTCAAATAGATGCGCCCCCGCCGTTCTGTGTGGTCCATCCCACACAGGCTTGGTACATTGAGCACACACTGCTTATGGACGTTCATGTCGCATGCTGCAGACACACACACACACACAAATACATCAGTGTGGTATAAACATTTTGGATTGCCTTAGCTTAAGAGTTCATTTTTAAGAGGGAATTAATGGATCTGAAATCAGAGCAGACGTGTATTGTCGTAACTGTACTCACTATCACATTTCATGCCCTGGTGGATGAGGCCGTACAGCAGCGAGCCACAGTGATCACAAAATGTCGGGCTGCCATACGTGTGGATCTTAAATTTGTGCTTGCTTCTTGGATCCTGTAGAGACAGAGATTTGATTTATGTACTTGCTTGTTTTCTAATAACAGTACATCCTGGAGTGTTTTATTGCTCTTACACCACAGAAAACGCTAACAATTTACAATTTATTACAGAAAAAACACATCATACTTTTTTTTTAATCCATTTATAGTTGCATTTAATGTTGTGAAACATCCACAAAACAAGTTAGTTCCTGTTACCACTCATTTCTCTCTCTTTTGTTAATAAGACAAAAAAAAAAATGTTACTGAGAAACCGGAAAGCCCTCTGTCCTGAAGGCTTTCCCATGTCGGAAAACATACAGACTGTTACAAAGCACTGACACCGGAGACTCCTTCCAAAAATAACAAATAAATGTTACCTTATAGAAAATTTCACCATATCGACATTCAACAATTACACAATCATGAAGTGAAGTGAAGTGAAGTGAAGTGACTTGTGGCCAAGTGTGGTGACCCATACTCGGAATTTGTGCTCTGCATTTAACCCATCCAAGTGCACACACACAGTAGTGAACACACACACACCCTGATCATGTATCTTGTGGTGCCATTATAGGAATTAAATCAACATCTCTGGGTGAGAGGGATTGCAATTACTCTCTCTCCCCTGGCAATCAGAGGGCCACTAGCCAATCACAGGCATCTGTGAACTCGTGTATGCGGAAGAGGGCAGACAGCGTGTTAACATAAGTGTGTTATGCTGTCCTCTGAAGCAGCAGCTCAAAAAGATGCAGCTCAAAAAGATTGCAATATAATAATAAATTACTGTTTTGTCTTTTAAATAACTATGTTGTTGTCTTGATGGCATAAGAGAAAAGAAACACATTTAAACAACAGAACAAAAATGAATTTTTGGATTTGAAATTGTCCATTTTTGAAGATGAAGGACATGTGCTGTATGTTTTTGGAAAATGGTACCGGAAAAAAAGCACATTTTTGTTGATTGTGGGATGACTGCAATCCAAAGCCATTTAGACCTAATCAATTTTGCAGTCCTGAGCTTCTCCAATCTGTCGTTCAGCCTGGATCAAAGATTGCCTTTGACAGCGTGGGTGCCAAAACAAAAACACACACAACCTTACAGAATGTAGTCCGCTAGTATAGATTTTATTAATGTATGCATTTTTAATAGTCTTGTATATAGTGAAACATTTGACAAGGAAGGACAGTAGTTCATCAGTTCATCAGCTCTACTACTTAATCCAGCCTGAAGTCTAAAGTGGTGTAATTTAGCCCATTCACTTCCTTCAGTCCTTGACAGTGCTGCAAAGTGCAATAGCTTCATCCCGACACATTCACGAGAAAATGGCAGAAGGGTTTTTCTCTAATCAGAGTGTCTAAATGAAAAGCAGGCATTAGCAGAATTGCAGTCCAACAGTAATGAAGTAATACACCACAATTTGGAATAAAGTATAAACATCTGAAATAAAAGTCAATTTAGTGCTTCAGCACTGCCATAAGCAAGGAATAAAACACAACGGGGAGTGGTGTTGTGGAAAAATAATCAATGACAGGGTTATTATTATTATTATTATTATTATTATTATTATTGATGATGCTGTTGTTGCTGTTGATATAGTTGTTATTACCAATGAAAACAAATCTAAACTAAATAACAAAACTGATCTAAATACCAATGAACTATTTTACTTTTTAATCACTTTTTTAACCACAGCATTTTTAACTAACCAATAATAGATCAAAACAGATACATTTAATTCACAATAGGCCAGAACGCACACACTCATACTCATACTCCTACTCATACAGTAACATTAATTATGGATTGTATAAAAAGTTAAAGGTTAATTGCTATGCTTCCAGGATTACAGTCATAAAGCCACTGTACAAAAAACCTGACCACAATTATGTCCATAAAAAAGAGATTTCCTCAGGTCTTTTATGTGTGACGAAGTGAATTTCTGTGATGATGAAAATGCAGTGCAGATATTAAACACTTTAAAATGGCAGAGGATAAAAACAAACTAAGGCGCTTATTTCCTAGAGCTTGTTTCCATAGTATGCAACACTGAGACACAGAGACATGGCGATATACAGTATGTACACTAAATAAACGCAATAAACAGATGACTGGATGGGTTTTTCCTTTAGATGATTCTTTTTTCAAATGCTAAATAAAATTTCTGAAAGGCTGTGCACAAGTTTTTTGAGAAGTTTTTAACTTTAAACAGTCTGTTGACTATTAAAATAACTCTCTTTTAAATAAATAAAACACAACAGGGTGTGCAGTTATAGGAAAACAATCAATGATGAATTACTGTGGTGTGGTGAGTTACTTTTACCACCCTAAAGCTGATAATTTTCCAATAACAGCATGTCACAATACGTTTAATTCCTCTTATAGCACAGCAATTTGCCAATGGTTACAATTTTAATTCAGTAATAAACAGTTACATTTAATGCTGCGGAACATCAGCAAGACAAGTTAGTTCCTGATATCACTTATGTTATAGCAGCTATAAATAGTCTTTCACTCACCCGCTTCCCTTTTGTCCTCTCTTGTGAAGTTATTAAGACAAAAAAGTACAGCATGTGGGAAACTCACTGATTCATTTGACTCTCTTACAAAGTACTGACACTGGAGACTCCTTCCACACAAAAAAACTTCCTATAAAAACTACAACATATTAGAACAAGTGCATTAATATATAGTAAATTTGCATTATAGCTGGAACTACTATCAGAGTATTATGCAGAGTACTATGCTGTCGGACCAATCAGATTTGAGAATTCAAGAGTTACTTTAATATTGTGTTAAAGCTCTCTGTCCAGTTTAGCTTTCTGAAAAGTGCAACTTTTAAATTATTTAAAAGGATTTTATGTCCAAAATTGTGGTTTTCTGAGTTATAAATTAAGTTTTCTAGAAGCCAGGGCTTTTAAGAGTCCATCTAGACAGACACTCATTTACTATTACACTAGTTTTAGTGGTACTTTTAATCTACTTTCATTTTATTTTGTTTCTTCCAGATGTGGGTACACAAATCTGTTATCAGAATGTTTGTACTGTATTACTGTGCTCTAGTGCATACCACAGCACTATTTATGTGCTATTTAATACCAAAGGGGTCAGAACACACATACAGGCTGCTTGAAGAAATATAAACCAGAACATTAACTATGGCTTGTTTATATAATTTTAAAAGGTAACCACTATAAAATTGAAACCCTGTGCAAATAAACCACTTGCAAAACGACCTATAGTGAAAGGCTGCTTTCACTCGGTAAATCAAAAATTAAAAAAAAAAAAAGAGGGGAAAAAAGCTGTGGTGTTTTTAATCAGAGAGAATCCTGCATTCATGTCGCTTTTTATGCATAAACTTGTTGCTTCACCTCACAGTGAAATCGCTGTCCAATAACAGATTGTTCTACACCATGTTCGACAACATCATTTTTCTAAATCATGTCATATTAGGGTAGAAATTCACCTCCTGTGCCAGACACAGCACCTCGCCCAAGCGCTCCAGCCCTCCCTCGGGCTTCCTTCCTTAATAAGAACATCAATTATGTACAAAAGTCATTTATATTTTATGGGCTCTTCTGATGGGGCTGCCAGTGACTGTTACACCACACAGGTAAAAGCGACCAGATTTTCTGCCCATGTTTATCATGACACATTTTTAGCTGTGTGTGTGTGGTAGCTTTTTCAATGACACACACACACCGCGATATCAGTCCACGAGGAAAACACGTTGAGGGGGGAAAAGGCTGCTCCTTTGCGAGACAGTGAGTCATCACTTTCGTAAGGAAGACAGGCCCTAATTAGCACTTTGCCATTTTTACTGCCTTCAAGACACAGAGACACAGAGACAGCCTCTGCTTTCAGTATAACAGAATGCACACACACACACACAGAGTCAGGAGGCAGGGCTGGGACTCACAAAGTGACATAAAGTCCCAATTGTGTGTGTGTGTGTGTGTGTGTGTGTGGGGTTGAAGAATTGAAAGCAGAGAATGTCTTAGCGGTGGACAACAGTCGCAGTACAGGAGCACTGATCTAAAGTGCTGCTTTTCTGTCTCTTCTTTAAAGGTGCATTAGGAAGGATTAGTCTTTTTTCAAGATTAGATCTTTAACGGTTAAGCGGGTTTAACACTGATTTTTTTTTTTATTCCTTGAGCTCACTCCCCCATTCCCACCCATGTGTACAAAGCTCCACCCCCAGTATCTTAGGTAGTCTGTAGAGTGTCTATAAAATGACTGACAGGAGCATCCAAACACAAACAATAAAAAGTATTCCGGACCGGAAGTCAATTTTCCAAAAACTTTTGCTAAAGCCATGGCTTAATACATTATTTGTTTGGTGTTCTACATATCTACATTTTCTACATAACTTCCAGGTTATTTGTGCAAGTAAGGAATAAAAAAAATTGACTATTTTTAAGGAAGCACTGATTTTCAACACAATACAAACACATCTCTGCTACGTTTCTGTCCTCGCTACCAGCAGCACACTTCATTTTGCAATCCAGCATTTAATTACCAGTGAAGTGAAATGTGGCCAAGTATGGTGACCCATACTTGGAATTTGTGCTCTGCATTTAACCCATCCAAGTGCACACACTGTAGTGAACACGCACCCGGAGCAGTGGGCAGCCTTTTTTGCTGCGGCGTTGGGGGTTCAGTGCCTTACTCAAGGTTCTCGTCTCAGTCGTGGTACTGAGGGTGGAAGAGAGCGCTGGTCATTCACTCCCCCCTCCTACAATCCCTGCCAGCCTGAGACTCGAACCCATGACCTTCAGGTTACAAGTCTGACTCTCTAACCATTAGGCCACGACTGCCCCACTTATGGCAATTTTGTTGGTTTTTTTTGCGTTCGAAAAAAAAATGTTATAATTATTTCATTAATTAGTTAAGATGCTAACTATTTTTATTAATTAGCAGAATTAGTCGAGACCTAGGTCGCTGCACATTCCACACAAGTTTATCTTGCATCTTCAGCTTGCTTTTAGCTTGGCAATCCATTGGCTCGAGTCATTTTATTTTAATCCAGGAGTTTTGGGGCAAATAACCCCAAATAGATGTTATGAGCCTTGACCATCCCTGCATTTTTTTTAAAAATTGCTTGATTTTGTGTATGCGTTTGGAAGAAGCGGCTGCATCAGTGGCATTGCTCACACACTCGCCTGTGTATCTTAAGTACCTCTGGGGCATAGATTGTTTAGCAGAGGTAGATGGATGGGGAAAATTTGTCTGTTCCTATTGTTGAATTGCTACGCTAGAATAGCATGTACACTCTGACTATAAATGTGGCTGATTGAATGCAACTCCTAGTTACTTTCCAAAAATAAAAATTATATTTTCATAACTAATTTTTTACAATGAAGAAAACAAAAGAGGAGCTTGTGAGCTTCTCTCGCAACCCCATTTGTAAATGAAGTGGGGTCAAGACCCCTAGTTTTAATCTATTAATGAACTTTTCAGCAGCCAGTGAGCACACGGGAGAATGAGAATATTCTGTATACACTATAGACGGATTTTTCTGCAGGAAGTGTGGGACAAAATTGTTACTAAAGAAACCAAACAAATAACCAAAAGTGCTACTAAAGAAACCAAACAAAGAACTAAATAAATACATTTGTGAGCTTCTCATTTAAGATGAATTATAATTACACAAGGTCATTTCACCACCATAGGATAGATAAGAATTATACTGTATGTACCATAATAAAATGTCCCTATGCCCCTGAAATAACCCTGACACTTGAAGCTCTCCGCTGGAAATCCATTTTGGCCTGAATGTTTTCCATGCACCCACATCTGAGAAAATACAGCAGTACAGGAAGGCTTGTTCCATTGTTCTGTCTACTGTGAATAAAGTCACATGACCATGGCTAGTTTGCAATGTAAACCTGGCCTGTGGTGTGGCCAAGAGGCTAAAGTTTCACTTTGTTTGTCCACGTAGTTGACAGAACCTCATATTTACATAGCACCACACACACACACACACACACACAAGCACATACAGTGTGGGAAACTGGACAGCGAGGAGCTGTTTTCCAGTGCAGGGCAAGAGGATACACACGCCATTACACTGACGCCAAGTGCTTCAGAAGCTTTTAGCACAGGAAGCCACAGATGACAAATAAAAATCTTTCAGACTAATGCAAGCTGTGAGTGTCAGAAAGAAAAAAAAAAGATAGCACCAGCTTTCATTCAGGTCTGATATTGTGCTCTGAAATAAATGGAGCGTTAAAGAGATATAGTGTATAAATATTAGATAAGTACAGATGAGGTGGCACAAAGCTATGATATGAGGAAGTGAAGTGTGACTAATTACAGCCTGTATGAGCTAAGAATCGTGAAAATTTTACAAATTACATATCATGGTATGACTATGGTTTCCAGATGCTACCATAATGGTTGTACTCTGGTATTACTGTCAAAAGGAAATCTGCAAGAGTTGTACAAGTTCACAAGTTGTCCGTCTGGAACATTCCTTACAGGCGAGTCCACATTCAACACATTGTTTAATATAACTCTTACAGCTCTGATGTCTCCATTTTGCGTAGGAACTCCGCAATTTGACACTGGAGTATGCTAGTACAAGTTACTGCGCAAAAATATGCCAAAGACCAGTCTTTTTCTTCTGAATAAACCAGGAGATGAGACAATAGAGATATAAATCTGTAATGATTTGCATTGGTGTTTTAAACTGACACCGCATGGAAGCCCTGCCCCTTCTAACTATCTCACATGTTTGCGGGAACGCTCTCGCATTCTTAAAGTTCAAACTTCAGTTTATTGTCATTTCAGCCATATACAAGTACATAGTGAAACGAAACAACGTTTCTCCAGGACCAAGGTGCTACATA
>CM075004.1:28023960-28043977 GCA_037576675.1 Pangasius sanitwongsei | reverse complement strand
AAAATCAGGTTTTCTCACTTTTTTGTTTTTTTTTTGGCAGCCAGGGACCCCATTAACTTTTAAAAAAATTCCACACCCCCCCCCCCCCCCCCCACACACACACACATACACACAAAACCCCCACCCACCACCACCAGCAGTACAGATTTATTTTATGAACATTATCCAACTATGCAAATGTTAGGCTCTTTATTTCAAAGTGTACAATAATATTTAGGCTCTTTATTGGAGTCACTGAGCCTTCTCCAGAACAGAACACATCCAAGTTTCATTATTTATAGACTTGTTTTTGAGGTGTTGAGGTTTAGATTAAAACCATTCAGTTCACGTGACCTGACAAATAACCTAATAACTGCAAGAACTCAGTAATAAATATAATGACTCTGATAATAGTATGCTGTGATTTCCACTAATGTAAAAAACAAAAAAAATCACAGACGCCCCAGATATGCGTCATGGACCCTAGGGGGGGCTCTGGATCACAATTTGAGAACCATGGATTTAAATACATGGGCGGGAATTGGCAGCGGCTAACTGACCACAATATTCAGATAAACAAACAAACAAACAATAAAAAAACAATGAAACAAACAAGCAAACAAATGAACTTATAAACACATACACAATAAAACAAACATACAAGGAAACAAACTAGCAAACAAATTAACTTATAAATAAACAGACAATAAAACAAACAAACAAGGAAATAAATGTACTTGCAAATAAACAAACAATAAAAACAAACAAATGAACAAACAAACAAATAAATATTGTAGTATGGTTTACATGTGTTGCAGATTACTGATTATTAGAGTAAAATCCTGTTGTTTTCTCTGGATTTCTTGAGGGGAAATATCATAAAAGGTCTGATTCACACGAGTCCATACTATAGGGGACACAGTAGCCAGGTCAGGGTGGTTAAAGAAAAAGCAGAAAATAAGCGCTAAAGAAGTCAGAGACATAAGAAATGTGCATCTTAAGGAGATTCTGTCTATAAATATGGTAGTCAGATCCTGGAGAAAAAAAAATAAGATGCTCCGGTAAAGGTTCACTTCTCCAGACACTATAATCAGAGATAAGAGACAAAGAGAGAGAGAGAGAGAGAGAGAGAGAGAGAGAGAGAGCAAGAGAAAATGACTGAGGGGGGAAAAAGGGGTGGGGGGGAGACATGAGGAAAGACATGATTTAACTTTCGCCCTGATGTGGCTAGACAAGTGCGGGTCGGTATTTTCCGTGGGCATCCAGCGCTTCACTGAAATCAGGCGGAAAATTGATCCCTAAAAATAACAGTGTTGAGAATATCAGGCTGTCCAAGAAGGAACAGATAATGACTCAAGCATAAGGCAAATGTGGCAACTCGTCCATGCTTCCTCACACAGAGAGGTGTGTAATGAACACAGCCTCTAATAGCACTGAGTCAGAGCTGGAACGTCACGCACTGCGTCATCTACGACCAGCTCTCACTCGTACTTACATACAGAAGTTCTATAAACAAGAAATTAACATCAAGTAACTGACATTTCAGACACAATATGACTGAATGTTCTGCTTATTTTTGCTACGTTATCAGCACTCCCTGATAGCCTGTTGATTAGCTGCCTATCTTTACTGCTCATTGGGTCCATACATTCCTGTTAAAGGTGCATCCGGTGAAACTTCTTCCTTTTCATCTGACAAGCTTTCATATTTTAAGCCAAAAGATATATTCATGAAAAATTTATTGTTTGCCATATCCACTGATGATGTCAGCTAACTCTACTATAGTAATGGTTTCAGTTAACTATTGCCAGAATTGGAATTTTACACGGAGAATACGGACAAGCGGAGTGATACACAAACAGTGAAATCGTTTATACTAAATATAAGCATTCTTGGAATTCCGCTCGTCCAATAAGATTAGTGAACCGGAACTAACTGTTCTACAAATACACATTAGATATATGGTTTAAAAGTATGGTTAACTCCAAAAGTGAAAAGGGAGAGCATTGCATTTAAAGGTTCCATTCTGACTGCAATTCAGGAGCATCAACAGGAATCTTTTGATAGCCGTTACAAATTTAATTGATTACAAACTGAACTGATGAGGCTTATTTCCTTTTCACTCTGGCCTGTACCTATCCAACAACTTCATCAAAGTGGGACATTCACTGTGTGAAGAAATCCCACTTAGCTAGCAAGATTTTAGACATGTTTAGGTAGACTATCGTGTGTTCTGAGATGCTTTTCTGCTCACCACGGTTGTAAAGAGTGTTTTCTGTTACCATTTTTCTGACCAATAAATGAGAGGACTTTACAAGTACAATTTCAGCCCCACACATCTCTCAAACAATATTTATTTATATGCACTGTGGAACCAAACCAACCCAAAAGGCGAATAGACCAAAAAGTATCCATTTCGCTGACTTGGACTCGGCAAATGGACTAATTGGTGTCAAAATGGCCTAAAAGCTCAATTGCTTGTAAAAATGTTTCCAAAAATTGCTGTGCTCAGACTGGATTCTGCCTCACAATTTGTTCTGGATAAGTGTGTGCAAAATCAATAGTTTTGGTTCAACCTCACAGCATCAGGTTTGTTCACCAAAGAGCTTCTAGAATAAATAGGCAGGAAGTATCTCAAATAGGGCTAGAATAAATTTTAAAAAGTGGTTATTATATAAAGAGTGTCTGACTACTCAAAACACCTTGTAAAAAATGTACACCTTTAAAAGTTGGTTCAAGTTGTCATGGCTAAGGTGAGTCACTAATGAGCTCTATGTCGGCGAGGGCGCAGGTGTCGGTACACCACAACCTTCTCCTGCTAAACCCCAACCGTGCACTGACATTTCCCCCACAGAGCTGCTCCACCTCGGCTCAGTAACACACACCAACGCATCACTTCCTCCTGCAGATCGCCCACGGCGATGAGGCTCCCAATGTCGAGTGATTCAGCCGATCACATCTCTGGATAGTAATGCCACTTCCTGATCAAAACGATCACACGCCGATGAGGATGACAGCTGCAGCATGTCAGAATGGAACGGTATTACCGATTCAGAACATGATAATCAAAGTACAACTTGATATTACAGTTTTCAGTACACCAATATCTAATATAGCACAGTGCTGATGAATTCTCAAATCAGAACTTGTGGTATGAATAGATATACAATAACAGCATGGCTCTGACAATTGTTCTAGCTGTAATATAAATGATTTTTTTTTAATGCACCCATTCTAATATGTTAGCATTTATATTCAAAAATGTGTTTTATTTAACAAAGAAAAATGCAACATCATTGATTGATATGTTTTTGTTTTTTTTGCTTTGTTAGGAGGCATTTATTTCACATCTATGGAAGGAGTCTCCAGTATCAGTTCTTTGTAGCAGTCAGGACGTTTCCCACCATGGGGGAGGGATTTGTGCTTTTCTCAGTAACATGACGAGGTGCGTTTTTTTTGTTTGTTTGTTTGTTTGGTTGGTTTTTGTCTTACTAGTGTCAATAGAGGAAAAAAGAACAGTAAAACAAAAACTATTAATAGCTGTTATAACATAAGCGATAACAGGAATTAACTTCTTTTGTGGACGATCCACAACTATAAACAGTTGAAAAGCATTTCAGTCTTACATGGATACACTAAAAATTGTAATCGCAGCAGTAAAAGAAGAATAAAACACAACGGGCTGTGCTGTTATAGGAAAATTATCCACTTTGGGGCAGTAACAGTAACGTGTATCGCTTCGGGTCATATCAGACCACCCCATCATGGATTATTTTCCTAGCACAGCACAGGCCACTGTGTGTTACTTAACATTTAAAAACATTTAACGTAAACATTGTAAAAACCTCTGTGTACAATATAGGAATTTGCTTATAATTTCTTTAGAAATGAAATATTGCAATATTTGACATGATATTGTTAGCAGTTATAGTGGACACTTCCACATACTGATGGTCGTGTTCTAATTAGACAGGAGTTGGCTAGGTAGGCAGCCTTTTTGGCAAGGAAGGTAAATATAGTTAGTAAAGGGAAGCTTAAAATAAAGCATTAAGCTTAAGCGTGAGACACTTCAACAAAAAATGATCAAACATTTAACCTTTTTATTATTATACATGCCCATGATTTAAGATCCAAAAAATTTTTTAACCTTTTTTTTTATTATACATGCCCATGATTTAAGATAAAAAATGTTTTTAACCTTTTTTATATTATACATGCCCATGATTTAAGATAAAAAAATGTTTTTAACCTTTTTATATTATATATGACCATGATTTAAGATCAAAAATGTTCTGACACTCTTCCTCCTTGCTAGTTTATTAGGTGCAAGTCATGAAAAAATAAAGACTGAACCCATTTTAAGCAGTAATTTTCAGTCAACACAGAACAATGTAGATTTAATAAACCTTGGGTAATATGCTTTTGGACGTGGGCTGTTGCATTCTGAACCAGCTGAAGTTTTTATTTGAAGAGGCAGCAGCGCAGCTAGCCAGCAACACCTTTCAGCAGTCCAATCTAGAGGTTTTGCAAGCATGCAGGAGTTTCTCAGCATCATGTAGAGTTAGCATATTTCTTATTTTGGCTATGATTGTCAAATGATAAAAAGGCAGTTTTAGAGGTGTTACTTAGATAGGAATCAAATGATAAACCAGCACCTAGGGTTACTTCAAAGTCTTTAACTTTAGCTTTTGGTTTCACAGTATAGTCTTTATCGTGTTTCCAAATGACCAAATTACCAATTATTATAAAGGGAGAATAATATGGAGGCCTAAAAAAGAACTTTGTGGGACAAATAAATATAAAGCTAGGTCCTTACAGTAAGCACTTTTTATATATATATATATATATATATATATATATATATATATATATATATATATATATATATATATATTTCCAGGTTTTTTTTCCATCCTATGTGATGAAGTAATGATACATTACATACATCTTTATAGCTTTGTTCTCAACTAAAGAAGCAAACTTCAGACACAAAACAAACTCTGTAGACAAACAAACAAACTGTAGACTGCACTTAGGCTAGCATAGTGTAAATCTGACTGTGTCATATTTTGAAACAGTTAAATAGTCCCCAAGTAATAAAACTGAGAAGCTGGAGTGCAAAAATACTCACAAATTGCATTCACCAGGGTTAACAGCAACATTTTCCCTGTGTTTAATGATCCAAGCTGATAATCAGACGCAGCAGATGAGACACGCTCGCTAAGCTTGCCAGGGTCTGTTTTTAAAACACCACTCTTAATACTGAATCAGACAGCATTTAGAAGTCAAGCATATTTTTTCTCTGAACATAATGGTCCAATTAATGCCACTGTAAATATCAAGTTGCAAGTGAATACTGCTGGAAGGAACATGATCTGCCATCTGAACGTTGTTTTGGAAATGCTTTGCTCAGGCAGAGGACTTGGAGAAGAGCCACACTGAGACATAAGGACATGTTCAACCTCCATGAAATCTGACACACACAAGCTAATTAAGAGGACATTTAACAATGGTCTTCACCCAGATAGTGTTCTTTCACACTTAAAGCCTCTTGTAGAAATGCACATTCTGTTCGCACTGTGATGATTACAGTAATAATGATGACATATTTGATAAGAATGACATGCTGACTGCATGTCTGATTTCAGACCGGAACAAATTTTCTTTTAGGATTGCCCTATATTTGGCTCCATCCATCTAACCTTCAACCCTGACCAATTTCCCAGTCCCTACTGATGAAAAACCATTCCCAGGACATGACGCTACCACCACCATGCTTCTCAGGGTGATGAGCAGTGTTGGGTTTCCAACAAATTTAGTGTTCTATGCCAAGGTCAAAAAGTTCAGTTTAGACCAGACAGCATTTGCTAGGTCTCCACATAGGTCTCCACATTTGCCAGGTTTCCACATGGAATTTCCTATCTTTTTTTTTTCAATAAAGTCCAGGTTTGTAGAGTGTCTGGGCTATGGATGTCCTGTGAACAGCTTCTCCCATTTGAGCTCCAGATTTCTCCAGCTTCTTCACAGTTACCCTTGGCCTCTTGGGTGCTTCTCTGACTAATCCCCTCCTTAGCCAGGCTCTGACTTTCACTCTGTATTTGTGATGTATTCTATCCATTTTAAATAAACGTAATAATTTATTGATGTTGCTCTGTGGGATGTTCAAAGTTTGATATATATATATATATATATATATATATTTTAGAACCAACCCCCCCCCACCCCCACACCCCCCCAACCCCCCACACACACGTCAATTTCAGTTCCAGGTTATAACACTATAAAATGTTCAAAGAAGGGTGAACACTTATGCAAGGCACTTTGCATAACCAATATGTGGCCTGTAATGAAAATGTGTTCAAGTCATATGTGTTTTTTTTTTTTCTTTTTTACACCAAACTTCACTTCAAATATATGTGCACTGCCTGCAAAAATATTAAAGCTACAGCTTCTGTCCTTTTTTGGTCATAAAGCTCCATAACAAATAGACTTTGCTATGAGTGCTGTGAGTTTTTTTTTCCGCTACTGCAATGAAGAACTGTCTCAGAAATATGACGTTGCTCATGACACGTGGATCATGCGGGTTGCTGATTCAGTTAAGGCGTGTATGCGGCAATAGGGTTTGTTATGTGAACCTTGGTAGCCTGAGTAATCCTATAAACCTCGCAAGATATAAACAACAATATGAATTCGAGATCCTTTCAATAGAGGAAAGAGAACACCAAATCCAAGCCATGCAGTTATGAACCTTGTCTTTAGACAGCTACAAAAACTATAAACCTAAGCATTTTTGGAAAGCGGACTCATATTAAACGCAATTTCTCCCCATTTTACAAAGAAATTGTTTATGATTTCATCTGTTTTTAATTACTGTCCTTTTTGTTTTTCTTTTGCATACTACTCAATTTCCTTCTCATTCCTGTTTTCCTTTTACAAACTCTACACAATTTCTTGTTGTTATTTAATCTCATTCTTTTTTTCTTTTACAAACTCTACACAGTTTCCTCTGTTTTTATTTACTCTTATTTTGTTTAAAAAAAAAACTCTACACACTTTCTTCAGTTTCTATTTACTCATTCTTGTTTTTTCATTGACAAACTCTAAATGTTTTCTTCTGTTTTTATTTTACAAAGTCAACACAATTGCTTCTGCTTTTATTTACTCTTATTCTGTTTTCCATGTTGTTCAAGTTGTTTTGTCAAAGTTGCATTTAGGTATGTGTTATTATTATTACTGCTGCTTGTTATATAGCTCCACTTAATTCTTATAATTATGTCCTTCAATGTCTTTTTAATTTTCTTGTGAAAGACTTTGAAGTGCATTTTATGTACAAAAGATGCTATATATATCCATCCATTTTCTGTACTGTTTATCCTACACAGGTTTGCAGGGTAACCTGGAGCCAATCCCTGGGGACTCGGGGCACAAGGCGGGGGACACCCTGGACGAGGTGCCAAATCATCTTGCACACACACACGCACCATGGACAATTTGGAAAAGCCTACAATGCATGTCTGTGGACTGTGACTGGAGTACCCAGAGGAAAACCCCCAAAGCACGGGGAGAACATGCCAGCTCTGTGCACGCAGGGCAGAGGCAGGAACTGAACTCCAACCATGGCGGCGCAAGGCAAACATGCTAACCACTACGCTACAGTGCCCCCACTGTGATCATTATTATTAGCACCGAAGGTACGTAGATACCCTACGTCTTCTTCTTCTTCTTTTGGCTAGGGTGTCTATGGCAGCCTATAGAACCGTCTGGTAAAGAGTTGTGAAATTTGTCACACTGATTGGGGAGGGTCTAGGGAATATTCTGACCAAATTTGGGCCAAGCGCTGCCAACGTTCTAGCTCCACCATTGGGTCAAATATTTTTGGCCTAATTTGGAAGCAACTCACCAAGTCTCGGTGCTTTGCCCCTGAAAAGCTTTAATTATTATTATTATTACTATTATAATTATTATTATTATTATTAGTAGTAGTAGTAGTAGTAGTAGTAGTATGCTCACTCTCTGAGAGTGAAGAAGAAAAAAAGAAAACTTTTCCAAGAAAAACTTCCAGCAGGTGAAGATCCTCTGGTTGATATGAAAGTGTTCCAGGCAAAAAGGGCCAACCTCTGGGGAAGATAAAGCAGCAAAACTCTAGGTAATGAAAATCTTTTCAAGAGAAAGTGAGAGTGATAGGAAAGAATAAGACTGATGGAGGCATTTCATGATTTAGCAAAAAGTGACTGGCGTCCACGGTCAACACACAAGAAGCTACTAAGTGTGGCCAGTAACAATTCCTTAGTTTTACTTGGAAAAGAAAATAGTTTGCTATTGCTAATGTTAGTTAGCATCCTAGTATAACTATCTCCTAGGATAGCTAACATTTGTTAACATCCTAGGGGAAAAATATACTAGGTACATACATGTTGTAATAGTTACTCGATTGTTAGCTATAGCTCACTTACACTATAGTATAATATTTACCCAATGTTACACAATACAATATCGTAACATTAGGAAACTAATTACACAACATAATCATTGGACTGTTGTTAGCTAGCTGCCGTTGTAGAGATAATGTTGAGATTATCTAAGCTACCCGGCTAACACTAATGATGTATAGGTGTTTAGCTAGCATGCTAACCTAGATAATGCTGCTACACTGTTACACTGCTAATTAAAAGCAGTGCTTTATGCTAAGCATTACATCGAGTCAAAATAGGGAAGCAGCTGATTAATTTTAAATCAAGGTGGCACATGTTGATGCTAGGATAACTGCTACTCTGCAAAATCAGGATGTGCAAAACGGGGAGACAAAAAGAGAGAGAAATAAAGGTAATATGAGAAAGAAGGGTGGATGTGAGTAAAGTAGAGACAAAGCAGAGAGACAGAAAGAGAGGTAGAGAGACTGAGAAGGGAGACAAAGAGAGAGAGAGAGACACACACAGATTGAGCTCAGAGTGTGATGAGACAGAAAGGTCAGACTGAGTCACACTGCAACATGAAGGCTCTGGTGATTCTGTCGTCTCTCCCTGGAGCTCTGTGGTCTGTGCGCCATCCAGAGACTTGTATTTACAGAGATCAAAAGGTCACAACGGCTCTGGGATAAAAATCTTTATTGTGCCTCAGAGCAGGGGCAGATCTGCAGGGTGGAATAGATCCATGGCGCTTGCCACCTATGCTTTTATGGCATATAGATAAACACTCCCGCTAATAAAAAAAAGGTAGTGTAGAGTGTGAGAAACGTGAAGAATAAAACATGATGGGTGTGCTGTTATAGGAAAATAATGAGCAGTGGGGTAGTGCTGTCACTTTTTCCACACATTGACAATGTGACTAAGACAATGAATAAAGGTGAGCTAAAAAAAATGCTAATATTGCTAAGTGTGCTAAGGATAACAATCAAATCATGGCTGTGTGACTAAGACAATGAATGGAAGTTAGCTAAAAAAAAAAAAAGCTAATATCACTGAGTGCGCTTTGGCTAATAATCACGGGAGATGGCTAACATAGCCTATTAGAAAACATAGCTTTTAGAAAAGAATAATGCTAATATTGCTACATGTGTTAAGAATAGCACTCACTGAAGGTAATGGCTATGTGACTAAGACAATGAATTTAGGTTCATTAATGCTAGTAATAAAAATCAATGCTAATGTCACAATGTGTGTTTGGGCTAATAATCACTGATGATGCAAATAAAACAATGAATAGAAGTTAACTTTAAAAAAAAGTACTAATGCTAATATTGCTAAATGTGTTCAGGATAACACTCACTGAAGATCTTAGCTTTGTGACTAAGACAGTGAATAGAGGCTGGTTAAAAAAAATGCTAATGTCATTAAAAGTGCTTGGACTAATAATCACTGGGGTTTGCTAACATTGCCTATGTGACTAAAACAAAGAATAAAAGTTATCGAAAAAAATGCTAATATTGCACTGTTAAGGATAACACTCAGTGAAGATCCTGAGTATGTGACTAAAACAATGAATAGAGTTTAGCTTAAAAAATAATGCTAATATCACTAACAGTGCTTTGGCTAATAATCATGGGAGATGGCTAACGTTTCCTATGCAACTAAGACAATGAATTGAAGTTAGGTTTTTAGAAAAAAATAATGCTAATATTGCTAAGATTGTTAAGGACAACACTCACAATATGAAGATCATGGCTTGGTGACTAAGGCAATGAATGGTGGCTAGGTTTAAAAAAAGAAAGCTAACACCACAGTGTGTGCTTTGGCTAATAAATACTGTAGGTAGCTAACACTGACTATGGGTGTGTCTCAGTCAGCTCCATAGCTCCCTAGGTCGTGAATCAGTATATCGTGTAAACGAGTTCGGGCACTGGTAAGGACCCTGGCTCACTACACATTGGGACACCGATGACTCAATTTCTGGCAACATGACTACTAGGAATGGGCACGAGTACTCGAGTACTCGGAAGAGACATCGATGATTGATCATTAAAACGATGATCGTACAGTAGCTCCAATACAACCTAGACATTCAACATGAAGGAAAAGCACACTGAATGGAGCACTACTGTATGGAACAGAACGTAGGTTTTTTTGGTGTGCCTCTCACCTTTTAAATGTGTTTATGGCTGGTTATTTAAAGTAACTATTTTCAACTTGAAAAAAAACGTTAAAAAAACGGTTATGGCAACTCTGCAGCACAACACTGGTCAAGCCATTCGCTTTTGCTTTTACACATTTCTGTCAGCCACGCAAACAGCAGTGTGCGCATACTACTATAATAACGGTAACCAGAGAAAAAGCAGAGATGTGCTTTCTCTGCAATAAATTATTGATTTTGGCCAGCAGGTCTTCACATTATGACAATATATGATGCTTGTATATTTAATTATGCTGTTTTTTTGTACATTTTTGTAACAAACAACATTATAACAGCCTGTAATATTGAACAAGTGAGACACTGAAACAACAAGAAGCATTACAGAAGCAAAAGACGTCCATGTTACATACAGTATATGAACATAGACAATAATGCAGTTCTCCTGAGTACTCGAAGAGAACTCGAGTAATTACTTCGAGTACTCGAGTAGACAAAATGACCAAAATGCCCATCCATAATGACTACATACTCACATTGTAAAACATCACCACTGGCATTTATCAACAATAGGCAGGACAGATATCTTTCTGACATTGTATGTCATATAAATTTGTTAGCTTAATCACACCTGTTTCTGTCATGGTACTTCAAGCAGGATTATAGGCTAGCTCGTGGATTTTTTTTAAAATCATTAAACACTTAACCTAAGGTCATTAGACTCAAACTAACCATATATAGAATGTCAAATAAAGTTAAACATTGCTAATGTAAGTAATCATTTGAGAGCTACAATGACAACAAGCTACTTAAATTTGTAGACAAAGTTGGCTGAGAGTTCGTCCGCCATTTTTTTTAGCTGAGAAGTTTCAGAAAATATGATGTCATTTCCAGTAAGGGAACACAGTGAGCATCAATGCTCCCTGGTTTTTTGTGGTGCATTGTGGGATTTTTTTAGGGAGCAAACGTTCCAGTGCAATGGAAGGATTTTGCAATTGAGACAGCCCTTAAAATGGCCGACTCCCTGATCAGTGTCCTGACTACTGAACTAGGGAGCACCCTTGAGATGCACCCTATGTGACTAAGACAATCAATGAATTAATGGTTAGCTTAAAAATGTGCGCTAGTATTGCTAAGTTTGCTAAGGATAACTCTCACTGAAGATCACGGCTAACAATTATCTGACTAAGACAATGAATGAAGGTGAGCTTTAAAGAAAATAATGGTAATATCGCTAAGTGTACTTTGGCTTGTAAACACTGGAGTTGGCTAACACTGCCTCTGTAACTAAGAAAATGAATGGAGGTTAGGTTTAAAAAAACAAAGAATGCTAATATGGTTATGTGTGCTTTGGCTAATAATCACTGGAGTTGGCAAACACTGCCTGTGTGACTGAGACAAGGAATGCGAGCTAGATTCTGTGACTAACTTAGGCTGTTTGACTAGAATATTAAGTTGAAGTTAGCAGTCGAAGGTGAAAAAAAAAAGAAAAGAAGAGAAATGAGCTGGCACTAAAAGGTGCTGAAACCTGTTGCTGAGATGGTGGACTCAGTCATTTGGATTCTGTGGTGCTGTGGTGTTTAATCCACCCATTCTCTCTACTAAAGAGCAGCTCAGGCGATATAGCCTCATATCACATGGTTTCTCCAGGGGCGCTCAAGTTTACTTTAACACAATTCTATCTGGCTGAGTGGCAAACACACAAACACGCATGGCTCATTACGGTCTAGTTACGATGTTAATGACAAGGGCCTTTGGGAAATGCAGAGTCTGTAAAGGCATGTAGTGAATATGAAACTGTCAAGCATGGATAAATCCATCAGTCCGGAAATGCACGTACAGTTAGTATTAAAAATAAACAAATACCTGAAACCAGCCAGGGATTCTATATGAATTTCAGTGTTATATGTACAAATACACAACAGATGACAAATTAAAGGAAAAGCAGTGGCTCTGTTAGATTTATTTTATTATTCGCATGATTTGAGTCCTGTTATATCCCTCTCTTAGAGGGAAGAGTTACTGCAAATCAACACAAAGTTCTTCTGACTGATCAGCTTTATCCTATGAAGAAACTGTCTATTCTGAGGGGAGGGGTCTCTTTGGCTTGGAAATGAAAATGGTGGATGTTTGGAGGTGCTGTCACTACAACAGAATGCAAGTAGAGACATGAGCTAAGCTGTAAGAGCTTTTTTTCACTAGGGTCAGCACCGACATCGCCAATATCTTCCAGATCCGTCAGGCAGCTCACTGAGGAGGCTAATGGACCGATAATAGAATCAACGAGGCATAGAGACCTTCAATTTGGAAGCATGGTTAAGGGGGAGGGGGGGAGGGAGAGAGAGAGAGCTTGATGGAGAAGAACCAGCATAATGTAGAGTCATGCTCCTACTATAGTGTAACCCCAGTACACAGATAATCACTGTTGCACCGTGGAGTCAGCTAATTTGCACACATACACACACACACACCACAGAAGCAGAAGGAGCAAATCTACCCATCATGGTGGAACAGCCCTGCTATTGTATGTGTCAAGTAATAAACCTAAATACCATCCCACTGCAACCAAGGTATGTGTTAATTAAGGAATAAAACACAAGAAGACATGCTGTTCTAGGAAAATAATGAACATTAGGGTTGTGTGATATGGGCCAATACCACCTGACATTGATTATTTTCTAATAACAGCAAATGTTTTATTCCTCTTATAAAGTACCAGAACAATTTGCCAATTTTTTTATGTATCATATGTTTTATCCATTCATAATTACACTGAAAGTTGTGGAAAAGTCCGTGAGACTTTATGTCCAGTTATTACTCAGACTTTGTCAGCTATAAACACTCTTTGCCTCACCAGCCTCTCTTCTTTTCTGACTTGAAAACAAAAAGTCATGTAAGAGCAAAGTCCTCCGACCTTAAGACTGTCCTGTGGCGAAAAACGGAAAGTTACAGCTTTATCTCTAAATGGTACAAACCACTGACACTGGAGACTCAAACACAAAACTTTATCGTATCAACAAGTACACACATTTTTAAATCCTTTTATGTGGAGCGTCCACTGTGCAAGTTGTTACTAAAGAAACCATAACGTATTAGATGGAGGGCATTATTATAAACCTTGCCGCTAGAACTAGTGTCTGAGCTGCTGTTGTAGAAAATTAATCACCACCTTTTGACCAATCAGAATTGAGAATTCAACAGCGCAATTTTTGATCTACCCCCCCAAAACTATTTTAAAAGGGCTCTGATTGGTTTCAAAGCCCTGTCGTGGTACATGTTTTATTCCATGTAAGTTATGTTAGTGACTGTGTTTTTTTTTTCCCTAACACCTTTAGTCTGTTCTCTCTCCACCATGTTCTTTCTTTCCCTTTCCAAATGTTGCATCACCTAAATAGAGTCTGTTACTGAGCTGCTTTTACGACTGGTGGTGGACAAGGATACAAGCCTGGAAGAAGATGGAAGTGGAAGTGCATGGTGATGTGTTACCCATGAAGTCATTGCTCCTCTTCTAGTGAGTGTGGCATCACTGACTACGTCTACATGCACATCAAATTCTGTTTAAGGTCTATATTCAGGTTGCAGCCACCTTCCGAATATGATGTTTATATGCGTACAGGCATCGGAATATTTCTGTATCCATGGCTTTTGTAAGTATGCCAATCTACACATGCGCTTTTCCTTTCCCGCTGTCATTTCCTGGGAAATTCAAGATGCTGCCGTTGGTTATAGAGCATGCTCAGTTAATATTTTTATTACTACTTTTTCACACTAATTTATTAGGACTCAAACACTTCTTAGCATCAAAAATGGTTGACAACACTGCCTTGAAATGGAAAGGGTCGGGTAAGCATCTTTTAGTCTAAGTATCTGTTAGTACCCACAATTCCTACACTATATGGCCAAAAGTTTGCAGACATCTGACCATAACATTCATACAGTATGTGCTGTTATCCTCCACTCCTCTGGGAAAGCTTTCCACTACATTTTGGAGAGTGGCCGTGGGAATTTGCCCATTGAGCCACAAGAGCATTAGTGAGGTCAGGTACTGATGTTGGGCGAGGAGGCCTGGGGGCAGTCGCCGTTCCAGTTCATCCCAAAGGTATTCAGTGGGGTTGAGGTCAGGGTTCTGTACAGGCCACTCCAAGTTCTACCACTCCAACCTTGGCAAAACATGTCTTCATGTGGTAATGACAATGTGCACAGGGGCACTGTCATGCTGGAACAGGTCTGTGCCCCTTAGTTCCAATGAAGGGAAATTGTATTGTTATAGCCTACAAAGACATTCTATACAATTGTGTGCTTCCAAATTTGTGGCACCAGTTTGGGGAAGAACCACATGTGGGTGTGATGGTCAGGTGTTCACAACCTTTTGGCTATATAGTGTATCTCCTTTCAGTGGATTTACTGAATAAGTTGTTTACATGCAACAAATTTCCGGGCATACTTCAGGGGTGGGAATCAGAATTTCGGGAATCAGAATATTGTCTTAATCTGAATCGCCCAATCAGATTGCGGCATTTACGTGACTCAGTACTAATTAGAATATTGCTAAATTCTGATTAATATTTGAATATTGTAATCAGTGTGAGTTGTCTGGATACTCCAACCTTGTTGTTGTACCAAACCAGCGTACCAATTTCTTTGGGGAATATTTGAGTTAGTTTGAGTCAGAAAGGGAAGATTTGTTTTTGGTCCTTTGTTCTTACAAATACCTCCCATCCTTCTCAAAGGTGTTATATGTCATTTTAAACTTCCCTATTACTAAAGCCTATCTCTTGTTTCCTTTTTACTAGGGGTGGGAATCTAGAGGCAGCCTACGATTCGGTGTGATTTTTGATTCAGTGTGCCATGATGCGCATTGATTCTTGATGCATCTTAACCACTGTTAACTTTTAAAGCACTGCTGTACTTTGCCTTCAGCATGTGCAACACTGAGCGAAAGCGTAGGTTTTCAACAGCGGTGTACAGGCACAAATGTTTCGTGATGAATCTTGCATTTGACCTGGTAATTCGCTTCGCCCTTTCTGAATGATGTCGAAGCTTTGCCACTTGCTTGAGGGTTTCTTTCTTGAGCAGGCACAGCAGAAGACAACTCCAGATGAAAATGAGTATTGTAAGTAAGCGTGTTCGTGGCATGCTTCTCGTCCACTTCTTTTTGTCTTTTGTAATGCAAAAGAATCCAAAATGTACCCATAAAATCACTTTCAATGGGGGTCTGAGTTTATCCATCTTCAAATCTACTTGCTAGCTTAGCTAATTTCTAAAATAAACATTGTGGACTTGTTAGCCTACATTTCTACATTTTATCCGAATCATTTAAACAGATAATTGAGATCTAAGAATATTTTTTTTTCCTCGCTCTTCTTTTGAGATTTTGTTGTTATAATTGGAATGACGGTAAAAGTATCGGTAAAAACAATACCATACTGTTTTTTTATGCTAATCCCAATCATTCAATCAATTTGCTGACCTGAATTATTTTTCCTTTGTTTAAAATGCTGCTTGATTGATTGAGTTCCATCACTGCAATGACAGTGAGTATTACAGCTTGTTATTGGCTTTGGCCAGATTTGAATCCCTCAAAAGACATTACTGATCACTGCGGTTCTCCTGTTAGCACAGCGTAGCACTCAGTCTCAACAGGAACGGCAGGATGAGAATGTGTGAACTTTTAGCAGTGTAAAACAGTTAAAGAGGCTGCTAACAGGGGAGTGTGAGAATGTGATCTGTCATCTGCAGTTGGTGAGAAAACGGTACGCATAAGAGCATTCACTTTGTTTTATATATCAGCGAGCGTGCAGGGTGTCAGTGCTGCATCAGTCCAAACAAACAGTGCACAGGTGTTTGTTTTGCCATCGAAACATTGCTAGCAGTAACACTTCAGTAACAATTCAAATTTTTCATCTCGAAGAATCCAGATCATCAGTTAATTCACTTTAAATGAGCTTATTGCTCACTATGCTTAAAATATAAATTGGGCACGCATCTGTAACACAGATACTGGCCTCATCAAAATTTATTTCGTAAAAAAATTCATGGGGGCATTTACACAAGAAATGTGGTATTCATGAAAATCCACATAAAACGTGAAAAACATTTGTATCCTAGGAGAGCTCCTAAGCTAGTGTAGATTTACGTATAATAATTCTCTTTAATGTAAACCTCGAGGCTTTAAAATTGTATAAATGGCCTAAGTTACAGCAATTTTTTTTTATACGGATTACACTGTCTTGTAAATAGCGTTTTTCAATGCCTTGCATTGTGAAACTCTGTGTTGCATTTAGTCTCAAATGCAACTAAATGTAAACCAGTTGTGCTCTTAACTGGCTTGGTAATTTATAGGTGAAAATTAATTTATTAACAAATGCACTTGGGTACAAAGAAATTCAGCATTACAGCAACTTCAGTGCATCTGGCAGGAATGTTTAATTCAGTTTGGATTGTATGACACTATCTCAAAAATGTTTAATATTTTTCTGGCTTAAATGCTGCTAAAAAAAAAAAAGGTTATTTTACACAAATCTACAACCACAACAATGTCAAAACAATGGTTAATATTCAATAATAATGTTGTCTCTCTTGAGCTGACTGCTGCTATGATTATATGTGTGTGTGTGTGTGTGTATTTTTGGTGATATTCCTATCATATATTTTTGTTGTGAATGAGTAATGTGAAGTTACAAATCTTTTTGGTATTTGTTATCTGCTGGGAAGTAATAAGAATTTATCATAAAAAGGGAGGAAAGAGGGTTTCAGACACAGAGAAATGTGCCAGAAACAACAGGAACTAAGATGCCAAAGTTTCATTTAATGCCTGTCATTACTTTATTATATTCATAATTCTGTTTAGACATGAAAATTCTGCCTCCTCATATTGCTGCATATAAAGTCTTGGTTACAATACACAGCCTTCATGCCAATAAGACTCATGAGTCATAGTCCATTCTGTAATTTTTCAAGCTGTCTGAGTAAATGTTTAGCACAGAAAATCAAGAAGTCTCCCAAGGAGAACTCACTCTAATGTCTCACCTCCTGATCAAGTTACATGGAGCAGAGTTGAGGGTTTGAAACATGTTTAAGTTTTCTACCCGACTCTGGAAGTAGTCTGATAGTGTACACTTATGAACAACTCAAATCGGGGTAAAATTACAAAGTGTTGTGAACGATTCCTATGTTAACTTGTGCGCACAATTATCTGTTAGCACATGACATAAAAATAATTTGCAACTAAAATAAAATGCAAATTATAGGATGTGCTGGATCAAGTGCTATTTTATGGTTGACTGCAGTGATGTAATGGTACATGATGGCTGACTATACATTATACTATACAATATACTGGCAATATACTAGGCTCCTATTAGATCTTCTCATACATAAGTCATTGTATTAGTCATTTTATTTTGGGGCTTAAATGCATGAGCTTGGGTTTAAAGCCAGTAGTTTAGATCTGAAAAATCCCATTTTGGACACCTCTACTCAAGGCAATCTTGGAGGTGTGAATTATGTATATTTGAAAGGTGATAACAGAAACTTACCTTAGGCATGTGCTTAACCCCTCTGAATACGCCTAACTTTCCCCAAATAAATATTGACATAACTTTTGGACTTAAGTTGCTGACTGAATGCAAACCCCATAGCCCTACATAGCACCCTCATTATTTAAAGGCATTGTAAAAGCCAAATGTAAATGCACTACACAGGGTGTATGTCTCTAGTATAGGCCTTACATTGTGCCCTCTGTAGACAAATCTCTAGCTATTTAGAATGGTCTGGATATTTTATGGCTTAGGTACTTTTATGAATGTAAGTACCAATAGTGTCATTAAACACAGACGCTTCAATTTAACATTGGTATATTGCACCTCAGGAACCTCTTCTGGTAGAGCATGTGACCAGCATCCTGATGGTTCAGGACGACGTTACTTAAAGTCAAACATTTAATATTTACATAGATGGTTAACTGTAAAGTTTGGTCACGATATGATGTGTGAGATGAATCATTGTTTTACACACGGATACCTTACATTACCTTACATTAAGTAAACAAGCTAGTAAGAGTAAATAATGGCAGAAAATCCCACAGCATTAATAGCCTGATGAACAGCCATACACACTCCACACATGTACACTACCCTCTCTCTGGTCTTATAATAAACGATCATAATCAGCCTTTATTACAAAATGATTACAAACTCAGGGATAAGCAGAGGACTCATATAACTCCTGAGGAGCCGATGCTGTTAGTTTGTATATTAGTATATTGCGTATTTAGTATATTGTGTGATTATTACCATTAGCACTTGACTGATAGGAAACGCTGAACGCAGTATTGTTGGTGCTTTAGTGTTGCTGCGTGGAATTCTGCATGTTTATATTCATGCTCTCGTTCTAATATGTTATTGTTTCTGTAGTAACAACTTTCACAGGGACTTGTATGACAGCTTCACAGCAACAGAATTAAAAAAATGCGGTGAAGTTTTCAGTGAGGAGATGTATATTTAACAATTTTAGAAGAGTCTCCAGTGTCAGCACTTTGTAACACTCAGAGGTAAAGCTATAACTTTAAGTTTTTCCACCATGGGAAAGTCTTGACAGTTTCTTGGTATCATGAAAAACTGTGTTTTTGTGTATTATTAACTTTAAGACAGGGAAGAAAGAGAGGCTGGTGAAAGGATGATTGTTTACAGCTGTTATAATGTAACTGATAGCAGGAACTAATTTGCTTCGTGGACATTTCACAACATTAAATGTAACTACAAATGGATAAAAAGTACTGTTTCATTTTGAATAAATAAAAAAATTGTGAGTGTTAGGAAATTGCTGGAAGCATCAATGTAGTAAACAAATAGGTTTAATTACAGAAACTGTTTGTATTAATTAGTTATTTGATGCTTTAAATTCCAGTTAATCGATACAGATGTGTACTTCTTCTTCTAAGAAGAAAGACATAAAAAATGTACTAAAATTCTGAAGTGTGGTGAATTTTCTTTTCTTACGTTACCACTAACAAATGAACTTGTCTCATGGATGTTCCACAACATTAAATGTAACTATAAAAAGATAAAAAGTACATCAGTCATTAATAAATTAAAGTTTGTAATCATCCGCATATTGCTGTGGTATGAGAGGAATAAAACACTTCAGAACATGTTGTTATAGGAAGATAAGCAACTTTGGAGTGGTAACTGTAATTAATTAATTATTTTCCTATAACAGCACACCCTGTCGTGTTTTATTTCTTACTCATCAAACTCAATAAACAGCCGAAACAGCAACTTGCATATAAAAATAAGCAAATTATGTATATAATTAGGTATCACATGACTTTAAAATAAGTCTACAACAATTTCGTACTCAGGACTCCATCAGTGGACAGTGGATAGATTTTAACCAAGCGGACTTCTTGCGAAAACTGTGATGAATTTACTGGTTGCACATTTGCACTATTTGTCCATATAGTACACAATAATAG
>CM075004.1:27989109-28003995 GCA_037576675.1 Pangasius sanitwongsei | reverse complement strand
TTTTTTGTCTCTTGCTCCTTTTTCTTCTTTTGACATTTTGAAGCAGTTCTTACAACCTGGTTATGATCCACCAGCGCTAAATGCAAAATTAATAAAATAAATAAATATATATATTATATATATATATATATATATATATATATATATATATATGTATATATATATTTTTTTTATATATATATTTATAGGTATGTGTGTGTGTGATGAAAAAATGGGAAAACCTATCTGATGTCACAATGGCTGAATTCTGGCAAAGACGAAAAATACGTTTTTACCAAAATTAAAATTTTCTGGCTATAACATACTTTTTTTAAAAATAAATAAATAAAAATAAATTTGCTCATTGCCTTTTAACTTTGGAAGGACAGTCTGCCCTCTTGGCACCCTAGTATGATTAAAGTTTTTTTTTTTTTTGCTGAGGATTTTAGTTATTGCACAAACGTGCAGTAAGTCAATCATTTAAAATGCAAGTTGCAACTCACAAACATACACTAGGAAAATGTCGCTACCACAGTCCGATCTGTGTAACGCTACCACAGTAATGTGCAAAATTAATAAATACACATAGTGTTCCTTACAAATTTGGTCAAAGCACTGTGAGCAAGAATCAATGAAATAAATAATCGTGATTCATAAAAACACAGAAAGAACAGGAGCACAGGGTCTAACAACTTGACGTGGAAGACCCGGACGACTCATAGCACATCACGGAATAAACAGGATCTATAAACCACAGCAGAGTAAAACAGAACACACAAGAGCTACAGAGAGGACTGATGACTTGCTTTTCTGAAAGGCTAACGTAATTGCGGTGGGCGAGTGGGAACCTCGGGACACACTCTCGCAAGCTCGACTAGCAGGGTAAGATTGGTGGCCAATGCACATCTCCTTCCTCTGTCTGAGAAAGGATGTAATTAGACTTGCTATTTCTGGCACAGAGAAAGAGAGACAGAGAGACACAGAGATAGAGAGAGAGAGAGAAACTCTCGGGTGTACAGCTGCTTGATAATCAGCTAAAATCTTAAAGCCGCAAGCAAACTTAACCTGTGATTACTTTCTAATTAGCTTAATGTTGCTCGTCTGGACACACAATTTTCTCATTTTTGTACTAATTTTTCTCCTTCAGAGTAAAGTGGGCGGGGCTAATAATGCATATAACTTGCATAAATGTCACCCTCAACTTGGTTAGTTTTTTATTTAGGTAGGTTGACACCCATAGAATTAAACACTCTTGAATCTTAAATCTGCTCGAGCAGTGTATCAGGCTGGGAGTCTCAGACAAACACACACGTCAAACACATATATTATAATATTATGACCACGCCCATTCATGCAGTTCTCACATTCGTCTGATGAGCAAATTCAGCAGAATTTTTTTTTCCTGGATGTTTAATATAACATTCCATTTTATGTCATACCAACTAGGGATGGACAAAAATAATAATACAATATCGGTATTGTGATCAATTATTATCCAGTGCACTTTTCTGCGATATTATAGTTGATGTGATCTTGTTTAAATAACAATTACAACTCTGATTGGAAGCAGCTAATTGGAAGTTTATATTTTGTAATCAATCTTTACAAAATTTAAATATAATATTTGATTTATTATCAGAATTTATTAGTAACTATCTTCTTTGTTTTTAACACAGCCCTATTGTTTTGCTTTAAAAAATTTTTTTTGTTAGTTTTTTTTTAACAAGTCTTTACACCATTATTGCAGTGATTTAAACTAAAAATGGAACAAAAGGAGACTATATAAGAATCCAAATTTTTAAAATACAACAAAATAAAAGCTAGAACTATTGATTCCAAATTTAGGAGGAATAAAATGAATTCCATTTTATTGCATAACATGGTATTGAGTTGAACTCTGATCCTTAGGTGTTTCCTTGAACATTGTATAGAGTTTCATCTATTTGGCTTCCTGTATCTATTAAGCAGATCTCTGCCAAATAGGTGAACATATCCTGTGTGTGTTTTTTGCGTTACAAAGAAACACTGTCAGTATCTGCAGTTTAAACCTTCAGGAAATTGCACTGCCAAAATTTCTCCAAGGCAGAGTGATGCATAAATATTTTCTGCAAAGGCTAATTCAATTTCTGTGATTTGATTCCAACAGCATGACCGTTTTACAGCCACCACTGCTGATGACAAGCTGATGAATCTTGGAGTAAGTCCAAAATTGGTGGAAAACACGCTGTGACTCAAAGTGTCCAACTGCTTCTGGGTGGAACTGCTTTCAGAGGCAGCGGGTGGAGAAATGAGTTGGTATGTGTACATGGTGTCAACAGCCCACAGTGTGTATGTATGTGTTGAGAGCATTAGGCTAGGTGTCAGCCAATAAGTATGTGTATATGAACAAGTTCATCTGCTATAAGTATCCAGCTATTGCTATGCTGACTAACAGTGAGTTTACCAGGGAAAGAGGGAGTGGGAGGGACTAGCTGAGGTCAAAGGGTCAAAAATGTCTTTTGTGTATCCATCCTTCCAAAAACCACCTGACTTGTCTGGAAGACTGTGCTGGCCAATATGGCTACCATTATATCCCGACCCACACTCCTGAACCCGCCTTGGTCAGAATGTGTCATATCAGCAGCCAGGAGCCAGACACACACTGAGCCATTGTCCAAACTGGATTGAGTCTTCAGAGCTGACATTTCAGATCCTATTATGTCTAGAAAAGACAGTAGGTCTTATTAAAACTTTATGTAAGAGCCCCAAGGCTGCCTGACTCCTCAGTTTGACCTCAATAGAAACAATACTCAAATATGTCTATGAAGGACATTTTGCCTCATAGAAGTAATGCAGTATCTCCTTACACATTACTGTGACCCTATTTCCACTAACTGTTCCCTGTTATCACCAGTTTTTGACACTGAACAATAGTAGACTTAACAAGCACTTAAAATGTTATTTTATTTGTTATGCTGTTTTATAGGAATATTATCAATGATGAAGTAACATGGTGTGGCCATTAGCCAAGTGGAGTTACTGTTACCACCGCAAAGTTGACTATTTTCCAATAACAACACACACCGAAGTGGATTATTCCTCTTATACTACAGCAATTTGCCAATCCTAAAAATTTTTAATCATAGTGTTTATCCGTTTAAAGTTACGTTTAATGTTGTGGAATGTTCATGAAACAAGTTAGTCCCTGTTATCACTTATAGCAGTTATAAACAGTCCCTCACCAGCCTGTGTTTTTTTTTCTATCTCTTGAAGTTATAAGACAAAAACTCTGCTTGCCATGTTACCTACAAACTGAAAAGTGCAAAGTCCTCTGTCCTGAATACTCTCCCATAGTGGAAAACCTACTACCTGTTACTTACATACTTCAGTCCTGATACTGAAAACTCCTTCCAAAAATCTAAATAAAAAAACCTGCTGTTATAAAAAAATTAATTAACTCCTAAAAAATTAAGACCTCCTGACCAATCAGAATTCAGCTGTACAATGCTTATCACTTAATGTGACTGACTTCAATGTTGAGAGGAAGTCCACTTAAAGGGGGCCTCAGTGTTAGCATAATATGTGACAGTCGCACACATATACACACATACATACACACACACAGTACCAGTGGTCCAACCCTTAGCAAACACTCCTGACACAGCATGTAGGTATTACTCCTGTTATCTCTTTTTCAAAGTTAGCCACCCAGATGATAGATAACCTACCAGCCCACTGCTCAAACACTATCGATACCAGTCATAATAAAGTGTTTGAAAGGAGAGTAATTTCTTTTGAAAGGCATAGTGTACATATTACAGCATTTGGCAGACACCTTATCCAGTGCATCCAGCAAAAGGACATTTATCCCATTTATACAACTGAGTAGTAGGGTTAATGGCTTTGCTAAAGGGCCCAGCAGTGGTAGCTTGGCAGTGCTGGGAGTTCAACTCACAACCTTCTTATCAGTATGCCAAAGTGGTAACCACTGAGCTACTACTACGTCAACTTAAATTATCTGACTGACCTACCACTGCCCCGACTTAAATCATGTGACTTTGCAGTCTAGCAATTGCAACCAACAAAAGCAACAGCTGATCTTCAACACAGTCAACTTGCTTGACAGCTCTTGCTAAATTGGATTTTTTTTTTTTTCCAAATTTGGCAATAAAATTGACCACACTGCAAAAAAAAAAGGTTGCAAAAATGTTGCATAGATTTTTTTTTTTTTTTTCAATTTTCAACTGTCCAGCTGGGTGAGCCTGTGCCCACTGGATCCTCAGATTCCTGTTCTTGGCTGACAGAAATGGAACCTGATGGGGTATTCTGCTGTTGTAGCCCATCCACCTCAAAGTTTGATGTGTTGTGCATTCTGTGATGCTTTTTTGCTCACCACGGTTGTAGAGTGATTGAGTTATTGTAGACTCCCTGTCAGCTTAAACCAGTCTAGCCATTCTCCTCTGACCTCTCCTATCAAAAAGGCATTTCCTTTCATAGAACTGCCGCTCACTGGATGTTTTTTGTTTTTCGCACCATTCCATTTAAAATCTAGAGATGGCTGTGTGTGAAAATCCCAGGATATTACCACTTTCTGAAAAAATTCAAACCAGCCCATCTGGCAACAATAACCATGCCACAGTCGAAGTAACTGAGATCACATTTTTTCACTTTTTTTGTGACCATTAACTGAAGCTCTTGGCATGTATCTGCATGATTTTATGCAGTGTGCTGCTGACAAATTATTGGCTGAAAATGGATGTTAAAGCCTTCATTAACATGATTTCAATATTAAAAATTCATTGTAATCTGTCAGAAGATCTGTCACTTACATAGTTACCAAGGGGAAATTCAAGCAACATACTGTATATCCTTAACTGCAATTACATTATAGGTAGACACCTGATCAAATCTGCATGGATGTGTCAGATAAGGACTGAAGTTGTATCTCTACAGATAACAAAACAATAGGGACTCCAATAATACGAACAAAATACCATACTGTTATTATATTTATCTATATTGCAAATGCACTACATTAAACCCCTTGATGTTTTGTGATACACTGCAGATTGGCCTACATAATTTATCCAACATAACCTGCGTAGGTTGAATCATGTGAATGCCAAATCTCAATAGTGACAAGACAAGTGCTGAATCCAGGGCCAGAATGCGGCCTCTCCTGCTCATCGACTTCCTTCTCCAGTTCCTTCAGTAGACTAAGGCAATCAATAGCGAGGCGCTTCCTAAATAAACAGTCGGTGCCAAGGCGCCCCATCTCCACCATGGCCCAACACAGAGCATTATCAGCCCTCTTCATCATTACCGCCCTGTCCAAAGTCTAAAGAGGCCATAAAAATACTTCCCGATCAAACAGCACTGGGAACACGCGCCGTGAAACTGCTTTTGGTACTGTGAAGCATGGCCTGAGCAAACACTGAGCAAAGGAATTAGTGTAGTTGGTCAAATTAATTATGGTCACAAATTGGCGAGTACAACCTAGTATAATCAACCCCTCCAGGGATTCCATGTGATATTATAACCCTACACTTAGAATGAGAAAGAGATCATCATTATCCAAGCTCTATTCATTGAGACTGAAAATTCATCAGCTTCAGACCTCGATGGCACGGCCTTCGAGTTCAATTCCTCAGGGACAAAAAATTATTTGAACAATGACAGTGCTGCTCAGGTAGAGCTCTGTCTAAATGTCAGAATGTAGAGCAATGACAGCGGAAGCGGAAGAGGGAGAGAATAGTGGATTAATTAGGCTAAAGATGACCTTTCTGATTCAGGCAGAAAGATAACACCGTCACAAGTGGAGGAAATTAACAAAAGTACAGCAGTAGCGGTCAGCTCTAGACAAAGAGCATCCATCCCCCGTGTCACCCGCAAAAAGGTCCAGGTTCTTGTTCTATCAAAGTACAGGAATAATTGGACTCAAGGACTAAGAGTTTGACTGCTGTTGCAATGTACTGCAAAAGAAACAGAGTAATGCCTTACTAAGAGAAGACAACACAACATAGACTATCAGAAACATAGCACAAATTTGTAGGCAAACCCTTCACCCCCTAAACCCCAAAGAATACAGCAGTAAAGGGAACCTTTGTATGGGGTGCTGGATACTCTAGATTGTAAATGTCTATAGACTTGTTAGCTTGTTTACATTGGCTACGTAGCATGGGATGTACCGATGTGCCATACTCTATTGCAGTTACCAAGTTACCAGGGTTGCTAGTTAGTTAAATTTAAGTATGGAAACAACATCTGCCAATCTATGAACACAAACATTAAATAATAAGAAACTGCTTGGAGGGTTGTAATCATTTCAGAGTTTTTTTGTTTGGCATTTATGAGATTTTTTTTTTGCTTATTAGATTACTTCTGAGAACACTTTGAATGTGTTCCTTCAAAATTGGGGCTTATTACATAACCACTAGAACACACTATTTAAGTCCAAAGGGGGTAAAAGGATTTTAAAAAAAAAAACGCTACAATGAATGTAGCTAACAAAATCTAAACTGTTAATTCAATATTTTCCAAAGCATCCTTTTTTAGCAGCTGTTCTTGGGTCAGGTAGAGACATGACCCTTCTGACCTTAACTGGTTTACAGGCTTGATGGAACTGGTACTGATTACTGGATGATCTAAGCACATAATGTCCCAAGATGACCCAATAATTACATCATGAGAGCAGAACTGAGACGTTTCCCATGGACTCGAACAACCGCCACGGCTGGACCTTAAATCCCCCCCACACTCCCAACCACCCCAATGACCACCAGCACTCAAAGCAAACAAATGTTAAATAAATTACTAAACCCATTTTAGTCCCATAATACAAACAAGTAACAATATTAATCATTTTTATTTATAGCATCTTTCTCACAGATTGTTTTACAAAAATTAGCATATGGGTTTAATCAGTTAAGTCATATAGGCCAATCCAACTATGATTGTTTGAAAAAGTGCCCTACTCCCTGTTCCCTCCAACTGGCAAAGTGTAGGCTATTATGGATGTTCTGTACCAGCTAATGTACACCCTATCATATTGCAACACATTTTGGGATTTTAGCAGATATTCTCCCTCAAGACAGCAAAAAACAGCAAAATAGTCCACTATATGGACAGTAGGCTGCTATTTTGGGCATAAGGTAGGTAAAACAGTGTAGTGCTACAGTAAGATCTTTTAGTGCTTATGTAAGAGTAATATACCACTAATAGAAGAGCAACAACTTCATTTCTTCATCAAAAAGAATTGGTGAAAAACAAATGGGTCAAAGGGGTATTTGATCAATCATGCATTTATACAAAGCTCTTTTATTTATATATAATATATATAATATTCTGAAGTCATCTAGCCAAAAAACAAAGGTGCAGACATTGTTAACAAGAAAATCTTAGCAAACAGAGAAAAAAACAAAACAAAATCCACCAGCATACATTGGTGGACAAGACGATATTTTTCCCACGTGTCCCAAACAACAATAAGAAAACCGTGAGGCAAAAAAATCTGACGTGATCACTATTTAATAATAAGTAGCGCCTTCATTTTTTGAACCAATTATAAAGACCAAGTTCCAACATCTTGGTTTCTATTGGATGACAAGGCCAAGGCTTGCAGTTTCACCTTGCAAGTTCACCTTTATAAAATCGGTGCAAATCATAAGCAACTGCTAACAGAAGCAAATGTGCGTCTTTTACATCCTTAGTGAATATGCTTGTCTGGAAGGGGAATTTTATTCACATTTTGACCATTGCTTGACCTGAAAAAGCAGAGACTTGTAGTTTTCAGGTGTCTCCTGTATCACCGTAGGAAGGGGTTAAGGAAATGCATGTTCATACTCCTAATGATAATGATAAGTGAGATTTGTTAGTCCTAATGAAAATGTATAAAGGTGAGGAAAAGTGTTTATAATGGATGAAAATGATGGTGATGATGATATGTTTTAAAAGCAGCATACTATAAAACAAGCACAGTGTAGGCTATAGAAACTATAGACGGTGGTATTACTGGTTTTACTGCATGTACATGAAGGTCATCACCAGGTATGAGGTAATTTCTCTAAAGCCTCAATAATGAACCTTCCTTTAGTTCATGATTTAACCTCGCAGACTCTCAGTCCTGTCGCTGAATTATCAGCTCAGGATCGATTAAGCAGAATTCATTCGGAGGGTTACATTCAATCGCCTCGCTGCCAGGCACAACAATTCAAGAGACAGCTGCTTGATTTTCAGGGTTCTTCATCAGGTCTGAAGAATCGACAACCGGTCAGTCTTCTAGATATACGATTAGTGCAGTGCTGGCTTTCTGAACTATTTTTCACTCACATGACTCCATAGGATTTCACTGTGATTAACTGTAGTGCTGCGCTGTGCCAATATATTACCTCGTATTGGAATTCATTCTAGGCTCGTCCGGAATATTAATGCCGCATTGGAAGAGCTTTGCGCCAAGAGTGTCAGCTTCTCTGCATGTAGGCTTGATTTACTGATATAGAATAGAACTCGATGTCCTTTTCCATTTCCCATATCACTGATTGCAAAAACAGACCGCTGGGGTAATGCTAACCGGCTTTGATTTCATGGCACAGTTAACAACCTAATCATTTTTGGCTGTCTATTACTTCATACTGTACCCAGAATGAAGAGCATTTGCATATTCAAGAATCACACTATGTAATCACACTGATCAATTACACACGCTGCAGGTGGTCTGCTCTATTCCAAGGCCGGAGCTCTAAAAGTAGCAGCAACAGCAAGAAGGCGTGCTGGCTACAGCTCAATTGCGTGCAGCCTGAGCTCTTCATCCAGCAACAGACTATCGGCAATGCTGTGGACAAGAGGACAGCAGGAAAAGGCCTGGGAACCTTGACATCGTCTCTTGCACACACACCTATAAAAGGGTGCAGCTCTCTCTCAAGAGATGAGAGGTCCAAAGATTAAAGGGGAAGTGTTTATTTTTAATCCCCACTCTAATTCCTGAGGTCAGCATCATGCTGGGAGAATTGTATGGAAGAGGTGAGGGTCTGTCCAATGAACACACCATGTCTCCCGAAGGGTCCATGGCTGCGGTCCCAAAAGGAAAATAATGCAGCCAAATACAACATGCTTATTATTCACACACACACACACACACACACACAATCACACACACACACACAGAGCTATGACTGAGTATGTGTTTTATACAAATTTGCCAATGTTAACTCATTGGATACTTGCCTTAAAAAGGCATCCAGGTTTAGACGTCCAGAATACAGTTTGTGCATAAGGCCTGGGAAATTGGAGTCCTGCACAGTTTCAGGCTTTTTATAAGTGTTTGATAAGTGGATCATGTGATTAATGATAAGTTTCCTGCTAGATGCATGGAAAAAGGCAAAAAGCTAATCACAATGAGTACTCATTTCAAAATTCATTCGAACATTCCACAACATTAAATGTAACTATAAACAGATGAAAGTACAACCTGTCATTCCTTAATAAGTAAAAAATTGTTCTCATTGGCAAATTGTATAAGAGGTATAAAACATGTTGTGCTGTTATTGGTAAATAATCACCTTCAGCCTGGTAACCAGGTGATAACTTCGTTATTGGTTATTTTCCTAAAGGAGCATGCTCTGTCGTGTTTTGAGCTGTTTATACGGAGTCAGGGAATAGTCACTGAAGAATTTCATTTCAAGCAAAGTCTGAGGAAAATTCTAAAGCCTCAAATAATGCTTTCAAATAAACGTTTAAATGAAGCAATATGTATGATATTCCTTGGATAAGGCCATAGCATTAAAAAAGAGCTCCATCCCTTTATTTGAACTGACAACAATAACATAAGAAAAAAATTCACATATCACACATTATTACACTCGTTTGTTTGATGGACAGCTAAGATCCTCCTGCTGTTCGGAATACTGTGACACTTCTGACACATTTGAAGCATGCTGGATATTTAGTGTCTGCATTTTAAACACAGCCCTGCACCCTTGTCATTAAGATGCCACTGATGTCAAGAGGAGCTGGTGCCATGCAGAACAGTGAGTACAGCAAGAGTACACACACTTGTTATAACTCCACTTACAGTGTGTATTTACGCCAGGGCAGGATCAACTAACAGTGAATGGATTAAACTGGGATTAAGAAGGGATGATGATACAAAGCAAGGTGACTCTCAGTTTTGTTCGCCACAAATGCACAACTTTACACCTGCACTCACTTCAGTATAATTAGGTAACATTTTTTTTTTTTTTAAAAACTGTAATTACCACGTAAAGATCCTCACTCACCTGTTTGTTTATGCAAATTCTACATTTGCACATGAGAAACTGAAATGGAAACTGCTGGAAAAAGGACCATGAAAAAGGCAGCGTGTGGACAAACAAAGGAGAATAATAAAAATAGATTTAAAATTACGCCATAGTGAACGTGGTCCGGTCTCTCCATGACTGCACTTTTTGTTAGATGTTCTTTCAATGACAATGAGCCTCATTTATCAATCTTTTATTAAAGTTGTGTGTAAATGTTTGTCTAAGACAAACCGAACTAAACATTTCTGCTAGGGTTACAAAAGTTTCAGTAACACCCATTTTCTCAGTACTCGCAAGTTTATGCTGATAAATTCTACTCGCAGGTGATTAACATTTAGTGACAGCCACAAAACTCCCTGAAAGGCAAAGCTCAAAAAATCGAAGATGACAAGTTACGACTAAATACTGAAAGAACACCTCCTAAGAGTGGCGTGCACTAAATCTTCCAGTAATGCAGCTCAGCCACTGCAGCGTTTCAGCTACCATAGGCGCACATTTAAATTATTTGGGGCAATCCATGAATCATTATCAGAGTCTGTAGAAGGGCTAGAACACAGGCAGCCAAAGTTAACCTAGAGTAATTCATAATCATAACACTGGAAAACAGGCAAGAGTCAAAATCAGGAACTACATGGAGCTAGAAAACAGGAAACAGGAAGATAGGCATTGGGCTTCATGACAAAAAAGCATGATAAGACTTCACGAAGGCACAAAGCTGGGAGCTTGTGACATATTAACTCTCCCTCCTTTCATATGGCGGCATTTATTTTGTCCTAATTAAATGGTGAGTTTCTTTTGTCTTAATATGTGGATCTTTTTGGGTTTCTTTCTTTCTTGTCATTAATATGAAAATGAGTTTCACAAATTTTTTAGTCAATGTGTTTGTGAAAGTGAAATAAATGAGTGATTTAATCTTGGCAGCATAATCTTTATTTAAATTTGTAGTAATTCATCAGGGACTATATGATTTGAAGACTGTTAATTGAGGTTTACATTTGTGAGTCTCCATATATATGGAAATTTCCACAAAATCAGAAGTTCTAATATGATATGAATGTTTTTTTTCCCCAAACCGGATATAATTTAATGCCAGATTTCTTGTGTAAATTCTCCTGCAAACAATTTATAACTAAATAACTATCTTAATAAAAGACCTATGTGTGTATATACACAAATGTACATAAATGTCAAGTGTACACAATCACCCATTACCTCAAATTTGTCAAGACATGACTGGTCCTAGACATTTGAGTTTGTTTATTTATTTATTTAAAATTTTGCACAAGAGAGATAAGGCGTAATGGATGTCAATTTTACCAAAAACCTTTTCCATAAATATATGCTGCATTAGTTACTAATGTCACCCAGACATACCACTGCAGTTTAGGACTATATGAAGTTTTATTTTTAATATATTTTATATATTCACTTCTTTGTTTTTAACATGTTCTTTTTGTCTCCTCTATATGTCCCTGTGTCTTCTCTATGGCCTACTGTAATCTATAAAATCCCCCTAATGTTATGGGGCAGAAGGCTCATGGACACCCTTCTTTAATGACCAGGTAAATTTAGGGTGAGGGGGAAAAAAGGTAGATTTAATTTTCCTTTACAAATATTCAACATAATAGTTGATGAAAACAGCAAAGCGTTGTGCTTTCTGATGACGACTTCTGGAAAACTGTTTCAAAATTCTACTCCCACTCATGCACTAAGATACTCACTCTCACTTTTGTCAGAGAATAGTTCCTTTCAGTCAGAATAAAACTTCAGCTAGAGGCAGTTAGTAAGAAAAACAGAAACAGATCAATAGTGATTCAATAACAGTCCAGAGAAATTGTTATTGAATAACGTTTAATAGCACAACTTAATCACGTCTTCGCTATGACATCTTCAACACCCACAGTCTGCAGAGCTTTCCATTCAAATGTGAGTGTGTGAGTGTGTGTGTGTGTGTGTGTCAGCTACAACTCTCACACACCACAGCGTTTTCAGTTTTACTGCCTGCAAAACAACTGCAGTCACAAAGTCGAATGAATCACAAGCTAGCCTCACGTTCAATGCCACAGTCTATTCAGAGTGAATTCCAGCCAATAAAGACAGGCTGCTATAGAGAACTCCAAGCTCTGAAGGTCAGTCTCAGCAATGCGTCTGCTTTTCTTCGCTGGCTCTCTGTTGGAGAACTGCTGCCTGTGAGCTTCTACTTTTATAAACCGATCCCCATTTTTGTCTGTGACTATGTAGTCCAGGTCTTTGCATGCAGCTTCACTGTTTAAATTTGTCTTGTAATTTAAGGGCGGCTTTACGCTGTACAATTTTCAAACCGACTTTGCTATCAAAGAAAAAAAATTGCATCTCATAAAAGATTCTTTGGTTGTTAATCATGCACAGAATCATGCAAAACTCACAGGACAGCTACAAATATGGCAGTGGCTATGGTGAAACATGATGACGGTCAAAACATCCTTATTACTTAACATTCATTTTGAAAAATGTTTCTCTTTATGCATGTTTTTTTGAAGGAGCCCAGATCACGCTGACTGATGATGTACACAGATTGTAGTAATTTTCTTTAATTGGATCTATCATTAGAGGATCTTTGTTGTACAATCTCATATGGAGAACATTTTCTCACACAGTCTGTTATAGCACTATCATCTCACACAGTGTGATGAGCATTAATCTTATGAAACCACTATAATCACACAGTCTAAAAGTAGCCTAAAAGGCTTTAGATCAAAAGGTGCTTAAGGTCAGACACTAAATCAGGAGTGTCCAAACTTTTGGCTGGTCCTGTATGTATACATGGTGATTTGGGAAAACTCTTCACATGGTGAGATTTTGATATTTTCTGCTATATCTATATTTCTGAGAACTACAGACTATCCTTGAACTAAAATATGTTTCTCTTTTGTGTGTATCTCGACCACACCAAAGGTTTAAGTGACAAAAGAGAAAATTAGCATTTAAAGATTTAATTCTGATAGTGGTGCAGGAGCATCATGGACATTTTGACAGCCAGGTATCTAATTACAGAATGAACTGATTAGGCTTATGTCTGGTTCACTACAGCACATAGCTATTCAACAACTTGATCAAATTGTAACATTCACCATTCACTCTGTGAGCAAATCACACTTAGCTAGCAAGGTTTCTGTTAAACTGGATCCTTACACATTATGATCTTTGTGGGAAGATAGCCTAGGCAAAGTTTTAAAAGTAAATAAAATAAAACTCAATTTTGGCCAAAATCTGATTTTTCTTTTCGTTTTTTTTTTCCCTTCAGAATTCAGACACAGCAACTTACTATGCATTTTCCCCAGGGATGGACTGTCCAGGAGCCTTCGCAACTAGGGGGCCAAGCACATTGAAGTGAATGATTAGGCCATTGCGGTCTCACATACAACATGATACATAGAACACAAGTCAGTGAATGTGATGTCAACTGGAAATAAAGATGGAAAAGTTATTGGTGTGTGGGTCTGAATTTATAACCAGTGAAGCTAGTTAAGCAGATATATAAAAAAAAAACATGGATAACCATAAAACCTTAAGTGTGTCTATGAAAAGAAATGCAGAGAACTTAGATTTTTCCTAATGGGATGGATTTAAAACAAACTTCAAACTAAAATGAGAAAGAAGAAGAAGTGTAGTGTTAAAAGATTTGTACTTTTCCAGGAGGATGTCATTGCCTGGGAAGAAAAAGCTTTCGCTGCTATGGTAACACACACAGGCCAAATGCAGGATCCCGAAGTTTATAGTAAAGAATACTGTTTATAGTAAAGAATACTGGATTTAGGAATATCCTTTGCTATGCTTTCATGCCCTTTCCTCCTGTTTCTTCTGCAGAAAGGGTAAATTACTGCACAGATTACATCAGTGCAATCAAATGTTAACATCAAATGTTCTTCCAGTTCTAGTTTCCTCAATGCTACACATAGGCGGCTTGTCATAAAATCCCTTCGGCAAACAGCACCTCTCAGTGACACTAATGATCAGATTATGAATTATATTATCACCTGACTTGATGATGTTATAATTGGCATCGTACATAAAAATGACTGCAATTACTCATGAGTGCAAAATCTCGCCTACTTACAAGGAAGCATGGGGGTGCATTTCTGCTTCCATTTATCCAATTATTGCCGTTACAAACCTTTCCACAAAGTGCTGTGGCGGTACAATTATATACGTGCACATTACACTCAAACCCACACTCCTGCCATCTTCGCTTTTAACAAGGAAAATAAGGCCTCTCCAGATCAGATAATAACAGCAGCAAAGCAAGAACTCCAAGCAATTATAGATGGCTTATCCGTTCGTTTAGAGAGCAGTACATTAGTGCTCTTGATGACTCTTGCTAACCGCAAGTGCAAGTGCAAAGAGAAAAATCTGCATTGTCCTACTTGCATGGCAGAATTCATACTGTATGTCTTGAACCACACAGCTGTATTTCTGTATGTCCTAAAGACACCACTACACAGTATGGGTTAAAATATTTATCAGTGCATTAATGTCAATATTTAAAACACTGTGTATCAAACAAAATTTAGAAGGTAATCAAAGTCAAAGTCAAAGTGGAGTTTATTGTCATTTCAGCCATATACAAGTACATAGTGAAACGAAACAACGTTTC
>CM075004.1:27932615-27983942 GCA_037576675.1 Pangasius sanitwongsei | reverse complement strand
TATATATATACATACATACATATATATGTACGCTCACATGTGTGTGTGTTTGGACCTGCAAATCTGTTCCTGTAAACAGTATTGAACGTTGCACATGTAGAGAATAGACAGACACAGAATGATACAGTCAGACAGAAAGAGAGAAGCTTTTACAGCATGTATCAGTGTTGGTCTAATGGCTGAAATCCTAAACTGCACTTCTCTATTCCCTACATGTGTATTTGCAACACTCAGCAGCCTGATCTAATGGAAGGATTCCCTGGATTATAGTGCAGATCCGGTGAATCTAACTGCGATGAATAAACAGTCAGTACTCGGCAGTTCAGAGGAAACCACGGCTTTGGTGCAACTGTAGCACAGCACTGCGGGTTCAGGTCTGTCTGTATATGAATGATGGCAGATGTACTGTCCGTATTACAGTATGTGTCCACTTGTACATTTTTGCTGTTATAGATTTGGTTATATGGTGCGGCTACCCACGCATACTTGGTTACACTCAACACACACTTATTTGCATAAAGATTAACTCATATACCACGCAGATTCAGCAACACCTTGGCCAGACTTGTTTACAAGTATTTACAATTCTAAGTCAAGTTATGTTTTGTAAATTAAGAGTCTATGAGAATCTACGAGAGAATCTATTTTTGTGACCCAGTGCATTTTTGAGTTTTAGATTAGTGACTCTGTGTGGACACATTATCTGTGCAATAGGCTTGTGAGATCGTGTGTAATATGCTATCGTCCTAACATGCTCCTTAACTATCGTGATTGATGATAGTACCACCTGTGGCTTTGAGGGGGAAAATAAAGGGGCGTGGCCATAGGTAACACATATCATTTACACATTATGTCATTACAGGGAAAAAACCATAAGCTGCTTATGAGTCGACTGTAGCTGCAATCACTAGCATTAGTGTTTCGTCTTTTTTTTTTTTTTGGCTTAATTACCTGTTAACAATGTCAGGAAAGCTGCAAAACTAAAGTCAGGACTGTAAACGTTATTAGCTGTAAGTTCATTATGGAATGTAACTTTATTTTTGTTGATCATAACGCTGCCAACACCACGTTTTCCAAAAAATCGTCCTACTTGTTAGACACCGTGAAAGTTGGAATCTATCGGTGATTCCCGATACTGTCATCAGTCGAACTACAGATAAGTGCTAGTACTAGCATGCTCGAATAACACAGCATGTATGTATTAAATAAGAGAGAATTGTTCCCTGGGGAACACCCTGAACCAAGTTTTTAGTCGAATTATGAGACCTAGGCAAGTGCAGAGTCCTAAGTCGTAGAGTCTGAGTCCAGAGACCTTAGCTTTAGAGTTTGCATCTACCTTTGCTTTTCAATGACTTTTGGAGTTGAGTCAATCTGTTTGGAGACATTATCTGTGCAGAAATATAGAAATGTACTGTATCTCACAACGTCAGAGTGCTAATTCACAGTTAGAACTCATTTTAAACAAGAGTACTCATTTGATTTGTTGGTAGTTTATTTTTCATGGCAGTTAGTCTTTTTTTTTTTATGGCAAAAATCACTGCTGAGATCACTTGAAAGTTATGCGTTCTTACTGGGACGTCAGTTCCCAATCACAGTTCCCAATCACAGGGCACCATGCACACACACTCAGTCTCACCTACGGGTAATTTAGTATATATGTGTTCAAATACCTGCTGCACAAGCAGTGAAATTTAAAATGTGTATTTTGTTCACTTGACAAAGTGTTTAAATCCCAAGAGCTGATCTTGACTTTGTGCCTTCAGAAAAACTCCTGTCTTAATCTATGCTCGTCATTCGTTTAAATGTGAGATGATGGAACGCAGTAATACAGTTAAACATTAAAAGCTCATTTTACAACTTATGAATGGAAATTGGCTTCATACACATTAAAGCTAATAAAATGTATTTGATCATATACAGTGGTAACATCCTTTAAAATATTGGTAATTAGACAGTTCACAAATAATATGCACAATATATTTACTAACTAATAGTGAGAAAGCACTGACGCGAAACTCCAGTGCATGAATAAAGCTTTAACTACATAATAAATAGCAATAATAAAGGATCCTTTTTTGTTGTTTGATTTAGATATATAGAAACTTCTGGACTTTGGTTGATTTGAAATGTGACTGAAGGAGTTTTTGATACCCGATGAGTTCTGATGAGTTCAAGAAAAAAATAAAATAAAAACAGCCTTAAAGAGTTTAGAGCCTATAGCCGTATGGGCAGCAGCTTTGCAACATGTTAAAAACAATTACCACAAATGCACTAAGTGTCTTTGTAGTCCATTGTGGTAGAAATTGGATTTTAAAAATCCAATGTTTCCTTTCTCTTTTTTCATTTCTCATGAAATCAGTAAACCTCCCGTGACTTCCTGGCTTGATTTTCACTGTTCACTCAAATATTTGTGTCCAATAGACCAGTATAAATTTGTTTTGACAGCACAGGAATTAAAGAAACCCTTGTTCCTTGTTACACATTTCATGAAAGAGACATGTTAATGAGATGTTAATCTTAATGATGCTGTCGCATCTGATGACACTTATTGCATGCCACTATTGGAGTGATGGATGGGGTTATAAGTGTACCTCACGTTCAAAATGGCTAATGAATGAAGCTCCGAGGTGTTTAAACTGCCAAATCAGCATAAATATCATCCTTTATACTGATGCATGCAACATGCACTTCATTCTTATATCACAGTACTTATTTTCTCTTCTTCATCTTCACTTCTGCTACTTATAATGTTGTGTAGTAATTATCAGAGCAAAATGTATTCGCTGTAATAATCACAGTATAATGACTGTGCTAATGCTCCAATCTGCCATCCTGTGTGAGTGTGTGCATGTGTGTATCTGTCTCTCTCTCTCTCTCTCTCTCTCTCTCTCTCCCGTTAAGCACATCAAATAAACAGCATTCACTAGCAGAGCTCTCACACAGCATCTGTGATGAAGTCCAGATACACAGTTTAGGTGCACATGAAAGCCCAGAGAGAGAGAGAGAGAGAGAGAGAGAGAGAGAGAGAAGGGCCTGTCTTTCATGTCAAAAGGAAATTACACATTTAAAAAAAACAACAGGAACTTTATGCAACAAACAGAACTTTGAGCCTAAATAAATTCACTGTATAAAGATAATTTGAGAACCATCTATGAGAGATGTGGGAGCTCAGCAGTTAAGGTTATGAGTTCAAATCCCAGGACTGTCTGAGAAGCGCTGTGTGAGAAGCACTGCTGGACCGAAAGATGCAAAAATCACATTAGTTCATTTTCAACTGAATATTATAGCAGAGCTATAATGATTAGCTCTGCATGATAATGGCTAAAAGAGCAATTATGGCGTTCCTCTGCTTAATATTAAAATCATAATTTTAGTTTATTACATTTAGGTCTGCCAATTTAGAAACAATTGTTTTGATTGCACTTTATAATTGTATCCTTTGCTTTCCTTTCACATTGTATGTTCATTCATACTGTATTTCACTAAAGTATGCAATTGTAGCTATTGTAGGTGTAAGCTGCCTTGATATTCAGGTTTGCCTGTGAAAGCCAAATGAAAGCACGCTGTGATTGGTCAAACACTTACATATCAATGTGGAGTGTGTGAGTCAATAAATATTGATAAAAATCAGTAAAAATGATTGAGCCACTTCACTATCTTCAGGTAAGCTCATTGCTGTTTTTTATATTTAATCATCACACAGCACAGTTGAATTCTTGAATCTGGTCAGAATTGCTCAGTTGTAACACTCAGAGCTGAAGTTGTTCCTTCATGTTTTCCAACACGGGAAAGTTTTCAGGATATTGCGCATGACAAGCTGCATTTCTTTTGTCTTATTAACTTCCAGAGAGAGATACAAGAGAGGCTGGTGATGGAATGACTGTTAATACCTGCTGCAAGCATGAGTCAAATGAAAAATTTAAGTGAGACATAAATTAGAGAAACAGACTGCAAGCATAATTTACATGAGTCAGCAGGAATCATCGAGTCATTTCCATGTTTTTGGATCACTAAAAGAGGCACTTGGTGAAAAGACCTTGCGGACGGATGAAGAAATGCAACAGATGGTGCATCAGTGGCTGCAAATTCAACTCATTAAGCACTGGAACATTTGCATTGAACAAAATGGAGATTATGTAGAAAAATTATGCACCTTTGCAATAAACAATGCAAAATAAGAAAAATAACACTCATTTACTCACTCTCGTGTAATATAAGTGATAACAGGAACTAACTTATTTCGCGGACGTTCCACAACATTAAAAGTAACTATAAAGGGATTAAAAGTGCAATGTGTCACTCTTTAATGAATAAAATCCGCCTGCGTTGGCAAATTGCTGTGGTATAAGAGAAATAAAACACTTATCGGACCACACAGTTGTTGATTATTTCCCTATAACACACACCTTGTTGTGTTTTATTCCTTTTCGTTTGGCACGGTTAAAATCTGATTTATTGTGCAGTCCAGGCTGTGACTAGCTATTACCCAATATTCAATTTTGATCCCATACTTGTCACTTTATTAACTGCAAAATCACTTTAATAATCAAAAAATATACACTATGTGGCCAAAGGTTTGTGGACACCTGGCCATCACACCCATATGCGGGCCATCCGGCAAGGTTGGAGGCACACAATTGTATAGAATTCACGCCCAACAATCAGTGCCTGACCTCACTAATGCTCTTATGGCTGAAAAGACACAAATTCCCACAACTACACTCCAAAATCTAATGGAAATGCCTTCCCAGAAGAGCAAAAGGGGGACTAAATCAGGAATGAGATATTCAAAAAGCACAAATGGGTGTGATGGATAGGTGTCCACCTACTTTTGCCTTTAGAGTGTATTAGTAGAAAAATACTGATCCAATAAGGATTAGGCTGATAAATCCGTGCAGTGGAATAAACAGATCCTTTTGAAATATCAGCTGAAACCTGTTGCACTGACATAAATACACTGACCTTATACGACAGAGATGTCACGACACAAATAGCAGGGGTACTCTTTAATTACATATCAGCACATTCATGTTCAGCGTGCTGGCCATCACCAAGGCCCTTACTTATCCCCTCACACATTCCATCTGGATTTTTTTTCCCCATCTTTATGAGCATCGCACTATGTTCACTGGTCCTGCAAGATTCCTCTGAATTCTCAATGTACCAATCAGACAAAATGAACCAAGATTTGGGGAAAAATAAAAAGCAGGGAGGTCCAAGCCTTGCTGTTTGGGGAACATTTTGACTTGAAAGTGCAATCTGCAAACAGGATATCTGTAATTAGCACTACTTTGCAATGTAGTAATGTTCTGACTTCTGTGTGTAATCACGAGATGAAGATCTGTTATGTTACATAACCAAAATGCCAACATTTGCTCTGAAACTTTTAAATCTGGGACTGTTTCTTTTATTTTGCATTCTTTTATTTTCATTTGTGCTTTTAAGTTCCTCTGCGTCAATTCAGCTGAAGGTCTACAGTTAGCTACCTGCAGTGCAAAAGCATCTGGAGTCCCAAATGGTCCAATTCAGTCCAAATGCTTCTCACCAGGATCGAGTCATTCGTTCTCATCCTGAGCATTGTGGCCAGATTAACATGCTGTGAGCAACTCTGCATTGTAAATGTAAGCTCATGCTCTAAAATGAAATACCTCCTTTATTTCAGTGCTTCAAAAGCAACTGGTCTTGTTTCACTCCAAACTTCCTGTTTCATTTTTTTAGTTTTTGGAATATGCTTTTAATAGACCTTTTGCACATGGATCTACAACTTCCTGTCATATCAGCTGTGTTACATTCAGTTGTTAACTGATTCCACTGGGGTGGTTAAGTGTGATTTAGCCCTTAACTCTTAAAAATCTGTTAAAAATTTCTATACTAAGAAAACATGTATTTAACTGTACAAAAAATGTGTGTCAGGCAACAATCTCAGTTTTTACAAGGTTTCTTTGCTGACAATGGCTGCTCTTAAATGAGCAACAGGGTTGAGTTTTTAGCATAGAATTAGCAAATACACCAAACGTGATTAACTAGCATCCGTGCTAATGGCATGATGACATTAAGGACATTCTAATCATTTACACAGATTTTTTTTATAATAATAATTCAAGTTCAATCTATAATTTGAATAACAAACCAATATCCTTGAAAATAAGAAAGAAAAAAGAAACGAGAAAGTCTACTTTTCTTTTCTTCTTCCCATGAACTTCAGGAAATTCAGATGTTGCGACGTCCTTTTGAACTTGAATGTATTCCTGTAACAAGGTTGAGAGAAGGTTGGGGAACTAAAATGGAAAATTTTCATAACCTTTAATGGCCGAAACAAGGAAAAGGAGGATTTTCAAGCATGAGATGTAAAATGGATTCACGCATTAATGCAAACTTAATAGGATTTGTGAAGTATTTTTAAGCTGTGTGCATGTTTCAGATAAATAATCTACAACATTAAGAAACCACTACAGCATTGAAAAAAATGACAAAAATTCTGCTTTTTCAATGCTGTAGTGGTTTCTTAATGTTTCAGGTGTTCATGTTGTTATGAAGGACACTTTTTTTTTAACAACCAAAAAAATTCTTCTTAATGGATGCTAATAGGAGTCAGACACTTTTTTTTTTGGCCACATACTATATCTCTGCCTCAATCAGTGATGGTGCTGCTGCTCTATTCTGTACTCGCACCAGCTGTCCCCAGCCTCAAAGCAGCACTAGAAGCGCAGATCCAGATGTGCTGCCACATGGACACTGAGAGTTTATGCTGTAAGCGGTTTTCCAGCACTGAAAGCAATCATATTCAACTCATAGCACTAATCTCTATCAGGGATATAATCTCATGGAGTAGTGGGCAGTAATATGATGGCTGATCTGGTGTAATTTTATGTGAGAAAACATCACGACAAATAATTCACACCGAATGCGACAGAGCCGCGTGAAATACAATGTGACTTTCTATTGCGGTATTCACAACAGCTGAGTGTGAGAACACACGCATGACGTCACTCAGTACCTAAAAAATCGTTCATGCTGTCTCTATGTCCAAGACTTTTCTCTCTTGCTTCCAAGGTGTTGTCACTGATCGTTCGGTATTCAAATTCAGGTGATGAGATAAAGTTATTTTTAAAATATATCGATATTGATTGGGAAAGCTAATGACTGTGTAGTCAAAGCTCTATAGCTGCACTGGGAGGCTACATCTGCTAAGATCATTAGCATAAATATGTATAGAATAACATTCTTGTGGGGTGTTGTTATAAGAAAATAATCAGTGGTGTGATGTGCCTCAGTGCAAAGCAGAGCACTTTTACCACAACAAAGTTGACTGTATTCCTATAAAAGCACATCCTGCAGTGCTTATTTCTCTTATACTGCAGCAATTTGCCAATGAAAACATTTTAATTTATTTTTTCATTAAAGAACGTCACGTTGCAACTTTTGTCCATTTATAGTAACATTTCATGTTGTGGAAAGTTAGTTCCTGGTATCACTTCTGTTACAATAGCTGAAACAGTCATTCCTTCACTAGCCTCTCTTTTTTTCTGTCTTGTATGCAGCTTGTCATGTTACCAAGAAAGCGCAACATCCTCCATGTTGAAGACTTCCCCATGTCGGAAAACTTAAAAGTTATGACTTTGTTGTTACAAAGTGCTGACACTGGAGACTCCTTCCAAAAATGCAAAATAAAATGTGTTCTCATAAGAAAACTTCACCACATCAACAATTACACGTTTTTTTAAAATCCGTTTGTGGCACATCATCCGTACAGGTCCCTGTGTATGTTGTTACTATAGAAACAAAGATGCTCACATCCATTCAGATATAGATTAAGGCAAAGGATTAGACCTTCCAGTTATGTAGTGATTGCCTTGCACGTTGGATTTTTCGCAGTTAAAAAAAAGGTAACAGATTTCTCTCACTTGCAGGATGTGTTGTGATATGGCTTGAGATATTTAAGCAGTGTTCATTAAATGTAGCAATGGCTGGCTATACAGTATTCTTGCATATAAACAGGATTTAAAGGACCATATAAATGTGACGTTCATTGTGGTTTTTGTTATTTGTTCAACAGGTAACCAAACAATCCCAGAAATATCGGTCAATATAGTGATTTAGAGTACTGTGAATTATACAGTGATAGAAATCTTTGGCCATGCCACCAATTACTAATTTCAGGGTGCAGAGAGAGCAGAGACAGCCTTACTGGGATTAATAATTCAGTCCCGGCACTCAGGACGCCATCCACGTGATACATTACACTCTGTAAAGGCCAAATTTATTGCTGGATTTGTGTCTCATTAAAGAAATAGTCCACAGCTTTTTCATGTAACCCACTACATCTTTCTTGTATGTACGATTAGCACAGACAGGAATTTTAGCACATTTCCCTGTGCAGACAAAAGAACTGAAAAGCTGTTTGCTCAAACCTCATTTATAACATTTATAATTCTAAGGGGCAGGTGTTGAATTTCCTCAGTGAAATTTTACAATACCAAAACTATATAATACAAAGTCAAAACTGCAAGCGTGCTGAAAACTCTGAAGGGCTTAGGGTAAAACAGATATGAAAGAATGTCTTAGCAAAGCAGCACATTGTTTTCTTTACTGAGATATGCTGAGTATGTTGCAAAGATGTGACAAATTTTACAGATTTACGGCTTACACAATAGCGTTTGAGTGAAGAATTCAGGAAAGCATTCTACAAAAAATATGTGTTCTACATAAACATCTATACCATCTCTTCATCTCTTCATCACTGCTGAATTCTCGAATCTGACTGTTGATTCATTTCCATAATAGCAGCTCTGAAATGGCTACAAGGCAAACCACAGGTTTATATTAATGCGCTCGTTCTAATACAATAATTTTTCAATGTTAACAACAGACGCAACACAAAAATGTGTGTAGTTGATGAAATGGTGAAGTTTTCTGTATAGAGACTTTTATTTAGCATTTTCTGAAGGAGCCTCCAGTGTCAGCGCTTTGCAATAGTCAGAGGCAAAGCTGTAACTTTAAGTTCTCCAGCAAGGGAAAACTTCAGAACAGGGTGTTTTTTTTTTTTTTTGTCTTATTAATTTCAAGAGAGAGAAATAGGAGAGGCTTGTGAGGGAAAGACTGTTTATATTTGTTATAACATAATTAATAACAGGAACTAACTTGTTTCCACAGCATTAATTGTAACTATAAATGGATAGAAATTATGTGTTGTTCTTTAATAATAATAAAAAAAAAACGTTTTGCCAACTCACTCTGGAATAAAATGAATAAACAACTTTGGGACATGCTGTCATTGGAAAAATAATCAACTTTTGGGTTGACCACATTAGACCACCCTATCAATGATTATTTTTCTATAACAGCACAGCGCAATCATAGTTAATTCCTTAGTTACTTGACCCCAGCATTCATACGTTTTGAATAAACAGGTTTTCTGTTCTTTTCTTATATATATAAAACACTTGAAATAAAAAAAGAGATTAGGTTAAAATATGATGTAGTATTTCATTAAACTTTAGTAATGGTAATGGATTACAAAACTGAACATAATCTCTTCTCTCGAGCTGTAAAACTGCTTCTCAAGTGTGGCGCAATTTATTTACAAACTATTTACTCAGTCCAAGTCAAGAAATAGTCTGAATTGGTTTCTAGGTCCACTGCACTCACTATAATAAAAGTACAATTCCAAAATATGAAAATCTAGAAATACGGCATTCCCCATTCATATCATAATAAACTGCAGCTAAATCAAAACACGCTGGTTAACATGTTATTGTCAGTAGTATCCCATTTCCCTTGAGTTCTCAGAGTTCTCTGTGTTGTGAAGAGGATATACTGGTCTGCCATTTCCAAATCAAAAGGGGAAAGAAAATAAGCCCTGGTGCCCTTTCTTCTGGTGCCACAGAGGACAACAGGCAGATGAATATATAAATACAAACTAGGTGATTAGAATGGTAAGCAGGATGCCCCTGAATTGGGCAGCTCATCTGAATTCTGTAGAGGCCATCTTTGATGTTCCATCCCAGTGGACTTTTCCCATTTTCAACACGCCCCCCCTTTCCCCGGCATCCTGTAGCGGCAAAAATATGCTCTCACATAGCCATGATTCATGGACCACTTCAGAATGTTAAAAGTTCTCAATACGTGCCAATTTATGCTGTCATCTTCAAATTTCCAGCCACTCATCTACCGTCAAGATGTCAAGGTCAATCTGAGAAAGTGTTCTCCTGAGGAGTACAATGCAACAGGAGCCAGGAAAAAAAGAAAAGGAGTCTGTGAATATCTGCCATTATAATCAGTTTATCATCAAACTCCACTTGGACTTGATTTTAAGCACCCAAGGCAATTTCAAAGACTTTTTTTTTTTCACTTTTCCAATCAGAGTCATTAGTTCTATCAAATACTAGTAAAAGTAAATTGCATATCTTCTCACCACAAAATAGCAGATTATGGACTCTACCGTGACCTTCATCGAGAAAGAAGCGGGACGACATCTTGCCAAGTATCTGATATTTTATAAATACGATAAGCATACCTTACTTTGAGATAATACACAACTGGCTTAATTTCAACTATAGAACTATACGCTTGCTAAATGCTATTCTTTGTCATTGTAACTCATTATACCCTAAATCTACAGAGAAAATTTATTTTCAAGAGACTCTGTCCTTTCTGTATCTGTAACTCCAGAATTGTTGGACATTTTCTTAAATTGAATGTATTTCTTTTTTTCAGAATAATGCATTTCAGTTAATGGTTAGATTGCTCTCAAATTTTCAGAAGAATCAGTCTTTTCTGTATCTAAAAACTTCAGAACTACTAGAGATTGTCTTAGAATACATTTTTTATGTTATTATTTTTATACATTTTTTAAATTTACTTTAATTGATTTCATATTTTCAGCATGAAAATAAGCACAACGATTATTTTTCATAACCTTTTTTATCCATCTTTACCAAGGGTGCCAATAGTTATTGGGCTGACTGCAGCCTCATACATTGCCCCTTTACCTCAATAATGAGAAAGAGAAAAGGAGAACTGGCTGTCTCACTAGACATACAGATCTTACAAAAACGAGGTACTAAATAAAAAGCATATTCTGAGTCACTTTGTGGCAAAAGTTAGTGAACCCTCAGTGTACTGTGGAAGTTTTACTCATTTCACTTCTATACTGAAGCGACTTTGACTGACAGGCGCCAAGACAAAGTTGGAAACTCAAAGCTGGGATTATGGATGAGTGCTGTTCTTCTTCTGCCTTCATATGCGTCTTATCCTCTACCGGGTCCTTGGCTGAGACTCTTAGTCTGTACTGAATCTTTAATGAACTTCCCTATTGATATTTCAGGAGCACTGAAAAACTCAATAAACACAAACATCTTCTCGTTCATACATTTATATTGATTTTAGAGGCCGATAACACATGCACGCCAAGTGCCCATGGGCGAGATGAGTTTCAGAAAAACTAAAATGCCTCAGCAAACAGACACCCACCCTGAAAATGTGCATTCTGACTAATTCTGATATATGAACTCTTATGGATATCTGTCCATAAGAGTTAAGGGACATCAATTTGTTAACCATGTGGAAGAAAATAAGGACTTTGATCGATGTCAATGTTTCATAAGACATCTGTTCTGACAGCAGTTAAAAACGTTCTCAAATCAGCACCAAATATGTATACGTGATTGACAAGATGAATATGGAATTAATAACATACAAGTCATGCTGTTATAAGAAAATAATCAAAGACAGGGTGGTGTGATGCAGCCCGACGTGAACTGGAGTGACCATTACTACCCCAAAGTGTTTGATTCCTTTTATACCACAGCAATTTGACAACAATACAATTTTTTATTTATGAAATAACGTCATTCTTTATCTGTTTATAGTTACATTTAATGTTGCTCAATGTCCACAAAACAAGTTAGTTCCAGTTAGCACTTGCTATAAGCTATAAACATGTCTTTCTCTCACTTTCTTTTGAACATAATAAGGATTTTTTTTTTTAAATGTATTTTGATACAGATAAACATAAACCACAAAGCAGAAAGTGGTATGTCCTAAAATGAAGGAAAACATAAAGGAACTGCTTTATCTCTGAATACAAATTGCTGACACTGGAGACTCCTAAATGTTAAAAAAAAAAAAAGAAAACCTCTCCATATCAATAACCAGATATTTTCCCTTATTAAACAACAAGTGCATTAATATATGCCTGGGATTTGCCGGGGTCAGAGTCAGAGATGCTCTTATAGAAAATGAATCAACACCTTCTGACCAATTCAACAGCATAAAAAAGAAATAATACATTGAAAAATGAATTAACAGCACATGCATTAGTGAATGTCAACACACCATTGGACTGATGAAACCTTGGAGTTTTATCCCAGCTTGTTAGTTTTGGATCCATCCGATAAACTATGGAGTCAGCAGATTGTGAAATGTTTGGACATATGAAGACACTAACAAACAGATGTGATAAACAGATGACACCTGCCAAGATTTCTTTTTAGTTAACTGGCTGCCCATTGAGACAGGTACCTTGAAAAGCTTTATGGAAAAAATTAAATGTGAGCATAAGTTGGCTTGTTGTTTATTTACACATAACACTTTAAAATTTTGAATGGCGATTTTATGTGAAAAGGCCATCGATAACAGAAAGCCACTCAGCCTGAGTATGAGCCTGCTCATATTAGTCATGGAGTGCCCAGGTCAATCAGGGAACTGTGGTTTGAAAGACTATTATCCTGAAAGGTCTGCAGAGAGAGAACACAACAGCTGTGCGGTGAGCAGGATATCAGAGATAATCTGACTGAACAAAGACTGGGATAAAAGCACCACTGTAGCGCTGCATTTAAAGTATTTCAATCAAAATGTTTGAGACAGCAAATCAATACATGCTGTGCTAGTGCAAGGGTGAAAGGTCTGTACTCTTAACCAGAAGGTTGTGAGTTCAAATTCTAGGGTCAGTTTCCAGCTTAGTTGTTAGTTATTTAGTTAGTTATTTCTGGCTCAAAATGAGGCAAAAGTCAGCAGAAAGTTTAACAAAAGTTAATAAGAAATTGTGACAGGGACTCACTTTCAGACCTTACTGACCTTACAGTGAGCCTCATTTATCAATCTTTTAGTAAAGCTGTGTGTAAATGCTTGCGTAAACTAAACTGAACTAAAGTTTTCTGCCGGATTTACATCAGAATTTCATCGTATCTGTAAGTGTATGTTGATCACCCGTAAAGTGCAAAACACATTCCCGACACAGCTCATTTGCATTTAGTGACGCCCATAAAACTCCATAAAAGTTCAAGTGCACAGACAGCTGGGAGCATGAAATGAACAGCAGAAGTGTAAGTTATTCTGACTCGCTTCTATGACAATAAAGATACTTAATAACATATAATATTAATAATAAAAACCAAGCGCCAAATCGTTTATCAGTTCAGGAATTAGTTTATGGCTCTGCGCAGATAGACCGACCCTTCCTCCAGTTATACAGCGCCATTTCCTTTGTCATTACTGAAAGATTTGTTTTATTTGTCTTAATTTAGGTTTGTGTTATTTTTCATATTATTTAATTAACGCTAATAATATTAAACGACTGGTTTTGCTCATATAAACGATTTTATATACAAACAAATCAGTTTGTATCTAAGTCGATACAGGAGTAAGCAACTTGAATTGGAAGTAGTAGTTAGAAGTAATTCTAAGTTGATTAATCTGCTGCTGCTGTATTTCAGCTGCAATTTCTCCTTAAAAAATGTAGATGTGCAAGTTAAAATTTAGAAAAATGAATGTTATGTAATTTAAAAATTTTTTAAAAAAATCTTAAAATATTTGTTGTAACAAAATATTATATACAGGACACCAAATTACAGAATTACTGGATTGAACCGTAGTCTTTACGAGCACAGAAAATTGTATTTTATCTTCCATCCATTAGCGACCATCGTTTAATACTCGATGATAAAAAAAAAAACACCTACCAAATTACTAAATATACATATGAATGAAACTGACTAATTTGCATGAATAAAACATTAGAAAGTACAGTTCAAGGATACAACAGAACCAGATTCCGAGAATGTTTTACACAGTACAGCGTGAGATAACCAAGTTCTCTCAAGGAATATTATTTCATACCACTGTTCACAAGACTAGTGTGATAACCGTTATCATTACCATTAATTTCATAAATCGTGATAATTGAGAGGCTGTCCAACTAAAATATTTTGTCTGTCTAGAATTAAAGATCTATCTCTGCTCAAAACACATACATCAATCAATCCATTTATTAACTTAGCATTTGTTATGAAACCTATAGATTAGGTTCTGTCCTCCACGTCACTCTGACCTGAGACAAAGTCCATTTCTGTCCAGTCTGTCTAAAAGAGTTGTTAACTGTAATGGATTTCCCCCTTGAACAATATGACAAGCTCAGAAAAAAACAGTACAAAGTGTAGACATTTTAACATTGATTTTTTAATCTAGATTAAACCACTGGCCCTTTATCTGTCTTAGATATGTGTATTTGTTATGTGTATTTGATTGATTTTGGATTGCATAATCATTTGGTAACTGTTAATGCAATATATCCCCTAACATTCTTTAATGTATTTTAATAAGTTTTACATCAATTTTTTTTCTCATTGTTAAGCAACAAGTGTTTTATTGGAAATGAGATATGCTACATAAATGAAGTTTATTATATTATTATTTAATGGGAAATATTCCGAAACAGCCGCAGCCTCAGCTACAAAGTCCAGAGACACTGATGTGTGCATTTGGTGAAGTCAGGATCCGATATAACTCCACACTCCACATAATTAGCTAGACACTCCACATAATTTAAGATTAATAATAAACAGATTAAAAAAAAAACAACAACAACAAAAAAACTGTCTTATTGTTGATATAGTGCAGCTTCTGAAATAAGATGTTTATTTAACATTTATGGAAGGAGTCTATGTTTTCCACCATGTTAAAGTCTTCAGGACAGACGACTTTTGGTTTTCTTGGTAACCATGACAAGCTTGCATATATTTTTTGCTATATATTTTTGTCTTTTTAGCTTCAAGAGGGAAAAAAATAGATGCTGCTGAAGGAGTGACTGTTAAGTGATAACAGGAGCTTGTTTTACAGACGTTCCACAACATTAAATGCTATAAATGGATAAAAAGCGAAAAAAGTAATCACTGACAGATTGCTGTGGTATAAGAGGAATGAAACACTTGGGAGGTGCTGTTATTGTTAAATAATTAACCCTGTGTTGAATATTTACCTTTAGTAGCATACCCTATAATGTTTGACTCCTTACTTAGGATATCACCATAATAATGCATTTTATATACAGTTCTGTTTATCATGTTTTTCCAAGAACAAACTTTCTAGAACAAACTTTTGTGGCGAATTATGGGAATGCCTTCAGCATACATATGCATATTCATAATTGAGGATATATACAGTATGACACTGCTATCTTAGCTAAAATATGTAACCACAGAAGAACGTTCTCCTTATACTGCTTTCCAAATAGGACATGCATTACCAAAGAGTGTGCAAATTCTGGCCTACCAATGCAGCCTTCTTCCAGCAGGAATACAAATACTGACAATATTTTTGAGTGATTATTATAACATGATATTATGACAGGTTTGCTCCTCATTGACACACTGACTGAAGTATGTTTTTACATCATTTTTACCATGGATCCCACTTGTTACACTATTGTATATACTACTAGAGAATAATACATACACACACACACACGGTCACACCCCATTAATAGTTGCCATAGATGTGGACTCCAGACCTCTCATGAGATCTGCAGCTTTATGATACTTGTTTCCACTCAACACTAGACTCTTCAGTAGAGCTCGGACAGAGAAAACTGCTAACCTGCCAAGACTCCATTCACGACTGCAATCACACACTAAGTGACCATTAATTACAAAACATGCCTCCATTGTTTATGGTTTACTAAGTGGCTAGCCTTGTTTCCAGCTGCCATGAGATCAGCATCGTGTTCCGCAACTGGGGCAGAATAAACTTCCATGTGTCCATCTCAGACTGCCTCAGAGACACAGCGATAACAGGCTGCATTATTCCAAATGCTCTATCATGACCAACTCCAGTCCTGGACAGCTGAAGATCAGTGCAATTTAATCATTTTAGCCCACTTTGTAGAACTGGAGTTTGGAATCCATGCTTACAGATTCTACACCGTTCTAAAGGTGGCTCTCTGGGAGACGGTCCAGCAGGAGCCATTAAAAAAAAACAAAGAAAAGCAAAGATCCATCATTTTAGCATTTTTCCAAATAGAGTACTGAGTGCAGCTGCATTAGCATGAACTTCCAGACAGACCTAAGCTTCTGAAGTATGTTCACACTTCTGAGTTAATTCTAAAACTTCTAAGCTAACCCTAAAACCTAATTCTAAAACTTCTGAACTAATTCTAAAACTTATGAACGAATATTCAGACCTCCAAGCTAATTCCAGAACTTCTGAACTAATTCTAAATATTTTGAACTAAATCTAAAACTTCTGAACTAATTCTGAAACATCTGAGCTAATTCTCAAAATTTTGAGGTAATTCTAACACGTGTGAGCTAATACTAAAACCTCTGAGCTATTTCTAAAATTTACTGAACCAATTCTAAAACTTATGACCTGATTCCCAAACTTCTGAGCTACTTCTGAAAAATCTGAGCTATCTGCAAAACCTCTGAGCTAATTCTAAATCTTCTAAAACTAATTCTGAAACTTCTAAAACTAATGCTAAAACTTATAAAGCTAATTGCAAAACCTCTGGGCTAATTCAAAAACATCTGAGCTAATTCTAAAACCTTCTTCTAAACATCTAATTCTAATATTTTTGAGGCAGTTCCCAAACTTCTAAACTGATTCTAAAACTTACCTAATTCTGATATGTCTGATCTGAGTCTGAAACTTGAAGCTAATTCCAAAACCTCTGAGCTAATTCTAAAACTACTGACCTAATTCTGAAATGTCTGAGCTAGTTTAAAAACTTCTGAAGTAATTTCCAAACTTCTGGTCCAATTCTGGTCTAATTCTGATATGCCTGAACTAACTCTAAAGCTTCTAAGCTAATTCCTGAACTAGACCCTAGAACATCTCAGCTAACTTAGACGAATTAGATCTACTTCTACATTCAGTTGGGGTCACTTGTAATTATAGTGTAATTATAGTCATGGAGTCGAGTTTTTATCTAGCTACTGTAGGTAATGGTTTATCCCCAGTCACTAGCTAGCTCATGACTGGCGACTACATTAACTACATGTCATGTGTCAAAGGAACATATTCCCAAGTTTCAACTGAACACAACACTCCAAAATGTCTGAAAGCTCTACAATCATTCAGAAAGATGAATTAGAACGAGACAGAACTCTCAGAAATGCTAACAAAAAATTTTTTTTTTATTCATTAAAGAATGACACATCATACTTTTACAATTACAATACATACGTTACAATTAATGTTGTGGAACATTTACAAAACAAGTTAGCTCTTGTAATCAGTTACTTTATAACAGCTATAAACAGCTGCTCTCTGACTTTCTTTAGACGATAATAAGACTGCTGTCCTCTGACTGTTACAAAAGCTTAGATTATGTGCCGTGTCCACCATATATGTCCCTATGAGTGAGCTGTTACTATATTAGAATGAGCACTTTAATATATGCCTGTGACTTGAATTATACCCGGGAATGCTGTCCGAGTTTGTGTTATAGAAAATATTATATACTACACTATGCTATGTTTATGACTATATCATGAATACTAGGCATTCGATTTTAATCCAATTCAGTTCTGTATCTGGAAACAGCGGGGTGACACAACCTTTGTAATTTGCCTAACTCTAATTGTTATCATCCGTGTCAACATTTTACACTACCTAATAAAAGTTAAACACACAAAACACGCTCCCCATTGTTGCATGTGTAAATAGTAACAGTGCATGGCAATCTGTCAGACACAAGTGAGCACACACTCACACCTTCACTCATACACACTCACTCAGCAGAGGTCACATTACACACTTGTCTTCCATTGGTGGAATATACAGCAATTTGGTCAATTTGCTGGTATTTTGGCCACCATTTAAAGATTTAGAAAGCGGTGATCCATACCATTAAACAGTTTCTATCTCTGTTCAGGACACTTCTAAGACTTTGAGATGTTCCTGAGAGATAAAGCTTCTGAAAAAACAGCCATAGAGGTCCAACTGACATGATAATGTATCTTCCATTCATTCATTCATCTTCAGAACCTGCTTTATCCTGGTGAATCCAGAGCCTATCCCAGGAACACTGGGTGCAAGGCAGGAATACACCCCGGATGGGACGCCAGTCCATGACAGAGCACCGTGGACACACAGTCACACGCTCATTCACACTCAGGAGTAATTTAGAGTCTCCAGTCCACCTATGCATTTTTGGGAGGTTGGAGGAAACCGGAGACCCCAGAGGAAACCCATACGGACAGGAGCATAACCTGTGACACTCCGCACAGACAGTAACTTGAGCTCAGGATCGAAATCCTGAAGCTGCGAGAGGGCAATGCCGTCAAAAATAAAATCAGTACCTCAACTGGATATTCAGCACATAATATATTAACAGGATATTATTCAGTGGATTTTATTGTCATGTTCTCAAGAGACGATTTCCTGAAATTCCAACAGTTTAAATCCAGAGAATTTCCAGGAACAACTAATGACCAAGACAAGGTCTCCCTTCCAGACATGTACATCTGGACTCATATTTAGGCATGGGTATGATTGTGTCTGTCTGCTGGATTTGGACTTGGCTTTAGCTTCGGAAATAATCCATCCATATTTCAGTCTTACCTTGGCATTGGAATCCCTGTTTTCCGAAGCCCCTGTATGAGAGAGAGAGAGAGAGAGATGCAGACAGACAGAGAGAGAGAGGGAGAGAGAGAAACACACAGTCACACAGTGAATAGAACGCAATGCATTAGACAACTAGATCTTCCAAATCCTTTAATGGGCTTTTAGCTATCAGTTCCCTTCCATGCCACGAGCAATCTAAGTCACTTAAAAAGACGCTGCAGTGCAAATGAACGATGTAAATATTTGATATCTGATATGCTTCAAATATTTGATGTGCTCCAGTCTTGGATTTCTCAAAGCACCAACAAGCAAATGAGCATCATCACTCACTACTCTCACAGTCCTGAGACAGACAGACACACACACACCTGTAGCGTTATCTCTGCTGATCATGGATCTTCTGATAGATGGATATGTCATTAACATTAATATAGCGAGTGGAAAGAAGGAATGTTAAAGACACCTCATGAATGTTGTTAGTGCTCCATCTTTTACTGGAAATCAGAGGTTATGGGTAATTATTCAAGGTAGATGATGATGATGATGTAAGGGTGGGAATGCATGGAATGCACCGTGTCCCTGGAATAGGATATGCGGAATACTGAAAATAGCCAGAATACACAGAACATGCTGAGCATATAAAACACCCGGAACACACAGAAAATATTGGAACACTCGAAATGCACTTAATGCACAACACACCACAAGGCACGGAATACAGAAAATGCCCGGAATACACAGAACACACGGAACATACAGGACGTATGGAACACCTGGAACGCACAGATTGCCTGAACCACCCCGACAATGACCCTATGACCCTAGATACCACAATGGATGCAACATTGGCCAGGATAGACAGAACACACTGAGCACCCAGAACCCACGATATGCACAGCCTCCCTGGAATGGAATACTGAAAATTTCCAGAATACACATAATACATGGAACATACAAAATGTACGAAACTGCGAACACCACAATGCATGAAATATTGAAAATGCCTAGAATACACCCAGAACCTACAGAATGTAAAATGGATATAAAAAGTTTACACACCCCTGTTAAAATGGCAGGTTTATGCGATGTAAAAAATGAAACTACGTTAAACCATGTCAGAACCTTTTTCAACTTTACTGTGAAATTGCGACCTATAAAAATTAAGTGACAAACTCTACAGAAAAAAAAGAAAAACTAAAAACTTCCAGTACCCAACTTGCATAAGTGTGTATGCTCTTTTATAATTGGGAATGTGGTTGTGTTCAGAATCAACCAATCACATTCAAACTCAAGTTAAATACTAATTAGTATACACCTGCCATCAATTAAAGTGACTGATTAACGCCAAATGAAGTACAGCTGTTCCTATAGAATATTCCTGACATCATCTTGGTAACATCCATCTGGAAAAGCCCTGGGCTGCAAGGAGCTTACAAAGCAGGTACAGGATCTCATTGTTTAAATATATCAAACAGGACAGGGTTGCAAAAAAATTCCAAGGCAAATTATATATGCATATATCATAGAACACTGTAAAGACAATAATCAACAAGTAGAGAAAATATGGCGCAACACTGACATTACTAAGAACAGGGTGTTCCTCCAAAATTGATGAGAAGACCAGGAGAAAACCGGTCAGGGAGCAGCAATTTCTAGCAAGTCCTGGTTCCTCTCTGCGCGTGACAACAATCTCCATAATTCTTCATATGTCTGGGCTATTGGGTAGCCTCTTTTAACCAAAAAAAATACATCCAATCTCTCAAAACCATGTGGAATAATGTGCTATGGTCTGATGAGACCAAATTTAAACTATTTGGCCATAATACCAAACAATATGTTTGGCACAAAAAAAAAAAAAAACAGCACATCACCAAAAGATCACTGTCCCCTCGGTGAAGCATGGAGGTGGCAGCATCATGCTTTGGGGCTGCTTTTCTTCAGCTGGAACTGGGGCTTTACAGGGTGGAGAGAATAATGAATAACTCCATATACCAGTCAATTTTGCCACAAAACCTTAAATCTTCTGCTAAAACACTTAAGATGAAGAGGAATTTCACCTCTCAGCATGACAACGACCCGAAGCAAACCTCCGGTTCAACAATGGAATGGCTTCACCAAAACAAGATCAAGGTTTTTGGAATGGCCCAGCCAGAATCCAGATCTAAATCCAATCAAAAATCTGTGGGGTAACTTTAAGAGGGCTGTGCATAGGAGATACCCAGCCGATTTGACAGAGTTAGCTTCCATGCTTTTGCAAGGAAGAATGGCAAAATATTGCTAAGTCAAGATGTGCTACTGATAGACTCTTACCCAAAAAGACTGAATGCTGTGGTCAAATCTAAAGGTGCTTCAACTACAGTAAGTATTAGTTTAGGGGTTCCCTAAAAAATTATTCTTGTTGTTTTTCACTTTAATTTATAGATTCAATTTTCACAATAAAGGTAGAAACAGTTCTGACATAATTTGTCTTGGTTTTATTTTATTTTTTTTTTACATCACAAAAACCTGCCATTTTAACAGGCATGTGTAGACTTTTTATATCCATTATACAGTGTCCCTGGAATGAAACATATGGAATAGTGACAATGCCCAGAATACGCAGGACACATGGAACATACAGGATGAATGAAACACAGAGCACACAAAAAGCCAGGACCACCCTGACAATCTGGACCACAAGACATCACAATACATGCAACCCAGAAAATGGCTGGAACACTTAGAACACCCAGAACCCACAGAATCCAAGGTGGTCCTGGAACGGAATATCCGGAATACTGAAAATCATCAGGATACAGAGAACACAACAATATGTCCTGAAGATACAGAACATATGAAACATTTTGGAACACTTGAAAGGCACTAAACATTATTATGCAACACAGAAAGTGGCCAGGATAGACAGAACACACTGAACACCTAGAACACATGGAATGCACGTCGTGCACCGGAACGGAATACACGGAATACTGAAAATGCCCACAACATACACAACTTTGAAGAGACAATACAAAGCTTACCAAGAATACACACAACTTGTAAGCACTCTCAAAACACAAAAACACATTAAACACTCTGCGAAACACACAGAACATCTAAAACACACTTTTAACAACCGGAAACGCACAGAATGCCTGGGAACGCATATAATACATGAATATCTCCAATGACCAGAACACTGGAAACACACACGCGCGCACGCGCACACACACACACACACACCCTGAATACCTGGAACGCGTCTAACAAAGTTAAACTCTATTGAAATTTTTCCATTCATTCTCAGAAAGTTGAAAGTTGCTTCCAAACAAACAGAAGTGCAACTTTGTGTGCTCAGTGCCTGAAGAAGGTCCAATCACGACATGTTTCCACACTGACAACTGGATTCCGAGTTTCCAGGAAGCAGAGTGCAGTGGTGCGGGATTTACTGACCAGATGAAGTCGGTGCAGTGGCTGCAGAAAGTCGGCTGCTTGAAAAACCTCGCGATGAATTTGTGGTTCTTCACTTCGTGGACGTTTTTCTGCCTCAACGCCCCTTTTCGGGCAAATCGGTTGGCCACGTCCGATGAGGACGAGTCGCTGACATCAGCCATGGCACAATGAAAAGAAACAAAACAGTTAACAACAAAATAATTCCTCGTGCAGCTGACAGAAAGTTGCTGTCAGATCAGTGTGTGTGTGTGCGCGTGTGCGTGCGTGTGTGTGTCTGTGTGTGTTTCCAGCGTAATGCAACAGGCTCGCCGCGATTCCGGAGGCGGAACTCAGTACCAACTCGCGCCCTTGTACTCGTCACTACTTCTACACGGTGACAGCTCGTGCCGTAACCCTCCGCTTCCTCCTGGCGCTCGCGGTGACGTCACTCCGAGCCACTCTTTAATGGGTGGGATTGAGGAGCGCGCGAGGCCACGTCCCGTGCAGGGAGCGACATCCGGCGGCCAAAGAGCAGCTGTACAAACAGTCACGCGCTGAACGGATGTACCGGGAATGGAACACATCTAGTCCTAGAAACAAACTACTGACTAGGTGTGATGCTGTCAAAATCCTACTACTACTACTACTACTACTCATAATAATAATAATAATAATAATAATAATAATAATAATAACTACAACAACAACAACATCACTGCTACTACTACTACTACTCATAATGATAATAATAATAATAATAATAATAATAATAACAACAACTACAACATCACTGCTACTACTACTACTACTCATAATGATAATAATAATAATAATAATAATAATAATAATAATAACAACTACAACATCACTGCTACTACTACTACTCATAATGATAATAATAACTACAACATCACTGCTACTACTACTACTACTACTACTACTAATAATAATAATAATAATAATAATAATAATAATAATGATAATAACAACTACATCACTGCTACTACTACTACTACTACTACTCATAATGATAATAATAACTACAACATCACTGCTATTACTACTACTACGACTACTCATAATGATAATAATAACTACAACATCACTGCTACTACTACTACTACTAATAATAATTATTATAATAACAACAACTACAACAACATCACTGCTACTACTACTACTACTAATAATAATAATAATAATAATAGTAATAATAACAACTACAACAACAAAATCACTGCTACTACTTCTACTACTAATAATAATTATAATAACAACAACTACATCACTGCTACTACTACTACTACTCATAATGATAATAATAACTACATCACTGCTACTACTACTACTACTACTACTGATAATGATAACTACAACATCACTGCTACTACTACTACTACTCATAATGATAATAATAACTACAACATCACTGCTACTACGACTACTACTACTACTACTACTACTAATAATAATAATAATAATAATAATAATAACAACAACTACATCACTGCTACTACTACTACTACTCATAATGATAATAATAACTACAACATCACTGCTACTACTACTACTACTCATAATGATAATAATAACTACATCACTGCTACTACTACTACTACTACTAATAATAATAATAATAATTATAATAACAACAACTACAACATTACTACTACTACTACTACTCATAATGATAATAATAACTACAACAACATCACTGCTACTACTACTACTACTAATAATAATAATAATAATAATAATTATAATAACAACAACTACAACATTACTACTACTACTCATAATGATAATAATAACTACAACAACATCACTGCTACTACTACTACTACTACTACTAATAATAATAATAATAATAATAATAATTAATAAAATCTCATGATATGGACAAGATGGTTATAAAGTTCAAACAGTGGGCATACAGTTTATGCTTATTAGATAATTATATCACATTTTTAAAAATCTGATAAACTATGAGTTACATCATTAATATATTTTCTTTACCAATTTCGTACTTGTGATAATGAATTAAAGGATATACAGTGAGGGGAAACTTTTGTTTTTGTTATTTAATATACTTCCAATGCATACATCATCTTCACATTTTTTCCACTTTATTAGGAACACCTGTACGCCTGCACCTGTTGTCTCCTGACAACAGGTCTGTAAGTCAGGAGATTGACTAGGCCATGCAAGTCCTTCCTGAGTTATTTTTGCTGTATGTTTGGGGTCTTCGTATTGTTGAAACACCCATGTTCTGCCCAGATTCAGTTTCTTGGCTGATGAGATTAAATTCAGCTCTAATATGTCCTGAGACATCGCTCCATTCATGCTTCCTTTGATGAAGTGTAATACCCCACTATCATTTATCATTTACCCCACTATCATTTACTCCCAGCGCCGTACTTCACTGTGGGTGTGGCGTTGTTGGGATCATACACATGACCCTTCTTTCTCCAAACATGAGGAGCCAAATTATTATAAAAGAGCAACAATTTTTGTTTTGTATTTTTGTTTCATCTGACTATATTATATTTTTCCAAAAGAGTTCTGATGTGTCTTAATGCTGTTAGACGTGCATCTCTGTGCTTCTCTTTTTAGCAGAGGAGTTTTGCATGGTGTGTAGGAAGAGAGATGATTGCCGTGCAGTTCATTGCTTATTGTTCTCTGGGTAACTTGTTCCTGCTGCTTTCAGGTCATCCTGCAACTCCTTTTGAGTGACTGCTGGCTTCTCTCTAGCCTTCCATGCTTGTATCATTAGTGTGAGGGCACACTGTGAAATCTTGCGTGGCGCACATGTCCGGGGATGATTAGTTGTGGTTTCATGAACTTTCCACCTGCATATTATCAAACCAACTGCACTGACAGATACTTTTTCCATTCATGTGTTTTTACCTAATATTGTCCCTGAGGACTTTAGGAGTCTCCTTCACCTTTCCCATGATTGTTACTTGCCAACCAATGTCTTCACATCCAGTGGCATCTTCATTTATAATGACACCATTATAAAAGATCTTGTTATGTATGAAACTTACATACAATACTACTTGCAAATTAAGCAATGTGTACAAAGCATACATGCAAACTGCAATGCAAAAAAGGATGGAGAAATGGGACCTGTGGCTGCTCACATTCCATTCACTAAACTTAGTGTGACCCCAAAAAGTATTTGGACACTTAAGCCATACTTACTGTGCAAATGTATGAATTTTACTGTATTAGAAAACAACATGTCAAACCAACTGTCATTTATTTTAAAGAAACATACTACAAGCACACTTTTCAAGCAAAACATTTCCCAAAAAATAGATTGTTATGCTTAAACCTAGAAAAATAATAGATACTGTATACTGTTCATAATTAGACCAAAAAGTATTTGGAGACTCAATTATGCTTCATTAAATATCACAGTTACAATATTTTAGTTTTTAGTTTGCCGTCCTTAGTTCCACAGAACTTCTCGACATCGTTTGGGCATGGATTCAACCAGTTTCTGTATCAGTTCCCTATGGTGGAAGTTTTCTCCAAGTTTCAACCAACAAAACTTTCAGTTCATCCACACTAGAGCATCAATAATCTGCTAATTTCATCTCCACTGCATCCCATAGATGCTCTATAGGGTTTAGATCAGGGCTTTAGGTCAGGAAGTATTCTTTCAAAAAGCAACTGGTTTGCTTTGGAACATTATCCTGTTTAAAAAAAATCCACTTGTGTCGCTTGAATAATTTCTTCACTATTTCATCTGAGTTCATGAGTTCAGTGAACACAAGCTCACCAGCATTAAGATAGGAAAAACAGCTCCAGCCACCTCCATACTTTGTAGCACCCTTGATGCAGTTTGACTGGAATTCTTCTCCTGGCTTTCTCCACACAAATGCTCTACCATCAGCTTCACCAAGTTACATTTAGATTCATCTGAAAATAAGACAGTTCTCCTGAAGCTGCTGTCTTTCTGTGCATGTTCTTTGGCAAATTCCATCCTTGCTTTCTCATTCATGAGGCTGATGAATGGTTTCTGCTGCATAGCTCTCCTTCTGTAATCATGCTTGTTGATCCCGTTTCAACTAATTTGTGCAAAAGTTGTATTTGGTACAAAAATTTGTATTTGCATTAGTTGTTTCTCGATTGTTTGTCTTGATTTTTCTCACACTTATGCCTGGACATTGTCTATTTTCATTTACTAGTCCTTAAACTTTGAACTTGTTTACATTATATCCAACTGTGGAGGAAGGAAATTTTTTTTTTTTGCTTATCTGGCCAATAATGTGGTCTTCTTTGTGCAAACAGATGATGCTAGACCTTTTATCAAAACTTACATCACTCTTGTTAGTCATTTTTGCAATTACTTTTAACTTTTATCTGGTCCCAAGATAATTTTCAGGGGTTGTATGTAGTCAGTTAACTTCAGTTTCATACAGGTGCCCCAGTAACCACAAGGTGTAGTTCATCACATTAACTATCGCTTGAAAAGTGTGCTTTTGGTATCGTTCTTTAAAATAAATGTCCACTTGGTTTGACATGTTTTCTAAGGCAGTGAAATTCATATATTTGTAAGTGTGGCTTAAGTGTCCAAATACTTTTTGGGGCCATTGTATACTAAGCAGAGGGATAAAATTAGAAACAGGTATAAATTAGTGCTATGGTTGTTGCTTGAAGCTTTAAAGGTGCATTGCCAGGTGCGTGGTTTTCCCACATAACTAGGCTACTTTTGAATTACCAGGATGTATAGACTTGTCTATTGTTTGTTACCTGATTGTGACCAGCTCTTCTGTGTTACTCCTTGATTAGTTTGTCTATGAATACCATGCTGTTTTTGTGTTGTCTTATCATGAATTTGTTACTTTAATGCTGCAATCCATTGTACTCTGAACTTGGAAAGTTCCAAGTCAATTTTCCAGAGTTCTGCTCTAAGTGCAGTCCAGTACTTTTGCTTGGAAAAACATGGATGCCAAGAGCAAGGTCATATTTGACATATAAAGAAGATCTACATGAATTATTTGTGTGATTAGCAAAAAGAAACCATGTATAAGGTAGATCAACTGTCTTCATCTTTGCATCGCATTAGTAAAATTGGGCTGAAGTCAACAGAATTAAAAATATAAATTTATGAAGTTGTTAAAATATATTTTCACAACACTAAATCTAAATATCAAGTAAAATCAGGTTCAGAGAACTGAGGCAATGTGGATATTGCCAGAGTTCACGATTGGGAATTCTGAGGTGAATGACCATTGTTGTGTTGGGGGTTGGGTTTTTCCAAGTTCGAAGTACAATGCATTGCAGCATAAAGTTGAACCTTGTTCTCAGAATTTTGTGGCATTGTACTTCCCAGTTTTGACCCATGCCTATTTTGACACTGAACATGTATTATCCTTGTGTGATGTTGCCTGCATGTGCTTTGACTCATGCCAGGGACACCGATTACCATTGTTGGTTGGACCTAAATAAAATGCACTTGTGCCCTGCCTCATTCACCAGCATGTTACATTATTTTACCCCAAATGTCATCAAGGAATCAAGACATATTTGATGTCTGGACATTTTCTCCTTTAGTTTTGCTGTTTTAACATGTCATGGTATGTGTTTTAACATTAGAGATGCCTCCATCTTGGACAACTGGAACTACTTTTTCCTAAATGCAATTTGAAGCTGGAGGTTTGGCAAAAAAAGGGACTCAAAGTTACATTTCTACACTAAACAAATCTCTTGTTCTGACCTTTGGGCTCAGGACAGATTTGTCATTTGCGTCTCATGAACAGAACAGCCAAATAACAGTTCAACATTGCTCCATTGAAGAGAAACATGACTACTAAGAACCTGCTTGCTACTTACGTTTGCTGATCTAACACACTCTGAAAAACCTCTAATCTCAATAGAGGAATAAGCTGTTGCTGACACACAGTTTTGACTAGCTGTGTAAGGCTCAAGGGAGGAGGAAGGGAGTGTACAAACAGTCAGAAGTTCAGAGATTTCTGATTGCTGGTAAATAACGATGACCCCATTCCTCCATCACCTCCCCCAGCTGGTTTAAACAAAATTTGTACAAACAGCCCAGAAAAGTGCCTGTGGTCAGTATCAGCAAACCAAAAACACTCAAAAATGAGGATGAGGCTAGCTTTTCAGCGGTTGCTGCTGCTTATATGTCACGCATGTCTGCTCAACACTGTAACAACGGACAATGGTAAAGTAAAGCACTAATTTCTTATTGATGGTTTTATGATTTGACTGAGGGGATAACTTTAGCACTAGATAGCAAGTAAAAAGTATTTGGGGTAGCCTTTTTTTAACAGTTCTATTAACCAGGTAAACAGAGGCACACAATTTATAGTTAGCAGTCCTTCGGTGAGACTTATAATGTTACATTGGCTCTGAAACATAGATTTACAATTAGTTTGGAAGAGTATATTTAATCCAGAAAATTTCTGGAATAATATAGAATTTACAGAAATCCAAATGTAGATTTGGATCCCTAATGCGCAAGCTGCAAAAAATTAGCTCAGTGGTTAAGATGCAGCACTGCTGGGCAAATCTTTAGGATGTCCACATGGGACCATTTGCAGCAGAAAGTGAATTACAAGTGCAGAACTAAAGCACTGAGATGAATCAGGCATTTCTGGAGGAGCGGGTGTGTGATGATTTAAAAATGCTAAATGCGTAGATATAACTTTCCTTTACTTGTCATCAACATTCATAGTGCAAAATTAAAGACACTACCAATATGTTTTAGCTTCTAGACTACATTTGGCTTAAGGGGAAAATTGTGCATGTTTTGTCTAAATTATTATCATTACTTATGTAAGGTACATTGGACATAAAAAAAAAAAAGTCTACACACCCCTGTTAAAATAGCAGGTTTTTGTGACGTAAAAAATGAAACCAAGATAAATCACGTCAGAACCTTTTCTATCCTTCGGATCGTTGTCATGCATGCTTCCATGGGGATGGTGTTCTTGTGGTGATGTTCTGTTTGGTATTATAGCCGAAAAGTTCAAATTTGGTCTCATCAGAGCATAACAAATTATTCCACATGGTTTTGTGAGATAGGATGGCTTTTTTTTTTTTGGTTAAAAAAGCCTTCTGTCTTGCCAGCCTAACTCATAGCCCGAAATATGAATTTGGGAGATTGTTGTTACATTTAGAGAGCAAAATTTCTGCATTTCTTTTAATGTTGCTGGATGCATCTTGGCAGCCTCCCTGACCGGTTTTCTCCTGGTCTTCTCATCAATTTTGGAGGGACGTCCTGTTCTTTGTAATGCCACTGTTGTGCCACATTTGATTATTGTTTTTACAGGGCTCTATGGTATATGTAATGCCTTGGAAATTTTGTGTAGCCCTCTCTTTATTGATATTTTTCAACAATGAGATCCCGTATCTGCTTTGCTATTTATTTTCCTACTTAATGATCAGGGGTGTAACAATACACAATACAGGTTTCACAATTCATGATTCAATTCGATTCTCAGAATATTTTGAACAAAAATTTGAATGAAGAAAATGCAAATCAATGTACATTTTTGTCTGTATAAAACTAAGTAAATAAAAAAAATGGTTATCAACAGAGGTTTAATATTCTAAACAAAATGTACTACAGGTTTATCATAATTTGAAAATAAGTAAATAAATAAATTTATAAATTCTCCCAAAAATTTGTTTGAATAAACATAGTCTCTGACCTGGGGAAAGTGATCGATTGAAACATAATGAGCTTCGTAGCAGCACCTGAGGCATCATTTTAACATGAAATAGAGCTCTAAAATGCTTGAATTTCACGGGCTCTTTCTTGGGCACTGTAGATTGCAGCAGTGCTACTGAAGAGCTCTTTTTAACAGGGGTTTGTAACTGTATAACTTATAATGTTTGTTGTTTAGATCTGGAAATATCGGGCCCAATGTATTATTTATATATTATAGGGGTTCTGCAGATTGGGACCTTTGGTGTTCAAACAGTGCAAATGCATAATTAATTGAAAGCTGATTTCCACGATGTGAATCGCACATTCCCACAATGTGCGTGTGTGTGTGTGTGTGTGTGTTGTGGGTGTTCCAGCGTGCTCTCATCCTCCTCCGGAGAACGGTTCAGAGCTGAGTGGAGGACAGCTATTTTACGAGCCAGGGACGGTGGTTACACTATCATGCAGCCAGGGCTACTCAAACGCTGGGGGGTCACGAAGAATAACCTGCACAAAGAATGGAGAGTGGACCAAGCGTGAGCTGAAGTGCTCCCGTGAGATAAAGCACACTATATACAAACATATGGCAACTAGAGAATTGTCTCATTTATACGGTTACACTTGTATTCACATCCAAATTCTTTTCTCTATACATCTCCCTCAAACTGCATCTAGTTCTTCAGTAATGTCACACAGATTTCACAGATGGTGTGAATTAGGACTCAGTATGATTTACTTTAATTTGTTAAATAAATAAATAAATAAATAAATAAATAATAAACAAAAATTAATCAAACTTTGCTGTAACTTAATGGAGGCAGCCATCTTGGACAACCAGAATAATTTTTTTTTTCTGAATACCATTTGGCATCATTATTGATCAAGGATATAATACATAGGCAAATTATATAATAATGTATTTTCACCCTGAACATAATTTTTTTGTTAATTTTTTTGTAATTATTTAATAAAGAAAGACATATAATCATGGATATGGTGATGCTTTCTCTAAGGAGTTGTTTATTTAACAATTAGTTTATTGAAAAAGTGTCCAGCATCAGCACTTTCTAACAGTCAGTTTTCTGACATGAAAAAACGTTTAGGACAAAGCACATGACAAGTTGCATTTTTATCTTGGTAAAGAGAAAAAAGGAGACTGGTGAGTTACAAACAAATGACTGTTTATAGCTACTAACAGGAACCAACATGTTTCTAAGTATAAGTGGATAAAAAGTGCAATTTGCTGTTTCTAAATAATTTGTAAGTTGGAAAATTGTTGTGGTATAAGAGAAATGTGCTTACATGTGCTTATAAGTGTGAATCCACTTTTGGATGTGCTATTATAGGAATCAACTCACACCATGCCATTGTTTATTATTTTCCTAAACAGCATATGCACCATTAAGTAGAATTCCTTACTTACTCAAGCAAATTAAACCATTCTTTAAAACCAGCATCTTATAAATATTCTTATGCAACAGAACATGCACACATGACACACATGCAAAAAATTAAAACCTTTGATCCCACTCTTATAGTGCAGTCACATTAGACCTCGCTGTGTTTACTTTCTGAGACATCTATAAACACAGATTTTTGTGTTTCTCCCAGTCTTACAAAAGCCCAACCAGTTTTAGCTCAACTAATCAAGCATGCTTTGATTTCCTCCACACAAGGCAGTTTCATATAAGCAATAATCAGTACAAAGGCGCTACATTAGTTACATGCATACACACCACATGTTCCCATAGTGTAAGTTTTATTATGCTCTAATGTTCTCACACAGCAAAGCGGTGTCCGGTTCCTGAATCGCCACAGAATGGAATTGCAGCCTTCAACAAGATTGTTTACAAAAGTGTCACCAGATATTCCTGCAATGAGGGGTGACTGTATTTCATTTTACATATTGCCTCACATCATTCTTTGGAATCTTGTATGTATTTGGTGTTTATTATATACAGAAGCCCTGAACCTCAAGAAAAAAATATTAGTGCTATGTCATTTATGTAACATTTATTGAAGGAGTGTCAGTGCTTTGATGAAGTAAGTTTTGAAGTGTTATGTCGTTATTTCAATTTAATATCTAATTATTTTGATGTAATAACTTGTTATTTCAAGATATCATTGTTGACATGTTGATATGGTGAGGAAACATTTATTTATGTAAGGAGTCTCCAAGGTCAGTGCTTTGTAACAACAAGTTTTGAAGTGCTATCTCGTAATTTCAATTTAATGTCTCATTATCTCAAGATATTATGTCATTATGGATATGTTGTTGATATGGTGCAGCCTTCTGTAAGTAGACATTTATTTAACATTTATAGTAGGAATCTCCAGTGTCAGAGCTTGTTAACAGTAAATTCTGAATTGCTATGTTGTTATTTCAACTGAATATCTTGTTATTTTGACTTAATAACTCGTGATTTCAAGATAGTGTGTCATTATTGACATGATTACATCATTACTCATATGTTGTTGACACAAGTAGACATTTATTTAACCTTTATGGAAGGAGTCTCCAGTGTCGGTGCTTTCTAACAGTCAGTAAGTTTTCAAGTGCTGTATTATTATTTGAACTTAATATCTATCGAGTTCAATATTATATCATTATTTCTAATTCATATGTATATATAAAACACCCCACAATCTATCAATAAGATTAATTTATAGAATATTATAGTAATAATAGTTCTTATTCCATATGCTGTTTCTCAAATAGTAATTAAGCCAGACATTGCTTCATTTTCATTTGACACAAATAACATACTGATTGTCACTTCATTTAAATTTGTTGAGGTATGGTAAATGGTCAAAATGACTGCTATGACCATTATGGGATTCTGTCAGTTGAAGTGTTAGGAGTCAATATAATGAGATAATAACTTGAAATAATGGGCTATTAAGTCAAATTAAAATATTAAATTAAAAATAACAACATAATACCTTACAAGTTAAGTCAAAATAACAAGCCATTAAGTCAAAATAATGCCATTGCAACATTTCAACAACTTGTGCTTCAGGGCTTTTGTACTTGTGAATGTTATATTACAAATATTCTTTTTAAAATATTCCAAATGCAATTGGAAACACTTCCATATCTGAAAAAGAGCAGCCATCTCGACTCAGATAACTCACTCAAACAGAAAATGATACTATGCTCTGGTCTTGTCTTTGTGTTTATAACATCATTCTGGTGTTTATTTGTGTGTGTTTAGATATGTCCTGGTTGGAGCCAATTCCAGCGAATGCTTACACACGGCCCAGTGGAGTGAGCCTACCCCCCAGTGTGAACGTATGCCAACACACTAATCATGACCATACCAACCAGGCTTAACTAAAACCCGATGTCCTGCATCACAGTTCAATCAGCGTTTTGCTATTTTCTCCCCCAGCTATTACTTGTGGTCTTCCAAATATTCCACCTTACGCCAAAATCGTGTATGACAAGGAGTTCAAGGGGGACACCGTACCGTTCGGTTTTGGAGGGATCTATGAGTGTTTGCCTCCCATGGTTCTTTCTGGTGATAAGAGAGCCACATGCACTGCTAATGGCACATGGACGGTACCACCAGTGTGCAAGTGTGAGTATGAAATACTTCAAGCCACATCCTGTATGATAAAAACAAAGTCTTTTTGTTAGACATTATACCACAGTGCTGTTGGTTTTCTATAATAGCAGCTCTGACAGTATCACTGGCTATAGTCCAAATCTTAGGTTTCTTGAGACACTAAACATTTCTTGGCTGATTGACAACATTTGGGGTTAAGGGGAAGATTAGGTTTCAGTTCATTTTTCACCAAACCATCCCTTTAACCACTGAGACACCACCATCCTTTTTTTCTTTTGTGCAGTGGTAACATGTCCTGTGCCCAGAGTAATAGAGAACGGCTTTCTGTCATTTGCTGAGATGCGAGAGCATGGGTATAAGGAAAAAGTCAAATATGGCTGTCACGACCCCTACCTCCTTGATGGACCTGCAGAGATTGAATGTGAAGAAACTGGCTCATGGTCCAGAATTCCTGCATGTAGAGGTACCTGCTGTCACATACACACACTTCTCCTCCATAAACACTACACACTAGGGGTTTAAGGCAATGCTGCTATCAATACATGTTCCTGTTTAGTTCTCCAAATATCCATATCTGGATCTGGATTTAAACTTGAAGTAAGCACAGCCTAAGCCAAAGAGTTTTTTTAGACATGTGAAGACAGCAAGTCATGCTGCGTCATGTGACAGTGTAACACACTCTGAGGAAAGCGTTGTTGGCCGTCTTCCGCATACATGAGCTCCCAGATGCCCAAAGTTGGCTAGTGTTGCTGTGATTGACAGGAGAGTGAAAGCATGCCCACAGGACTTTTCTTTGTTCTACTTTCCGAAATATTAAAAAACTAGTTGCCTAAAAAACTTCTGTGACTCTGACCAGGCAGTTACTAAGGATGCTGTACATACATATCTGACTGCTCATTCAATACTGTAAAGACTTTCCACTCACACGACCTTTTTGTTGCGTCTTGTCTGCTCCCAGTATCGATGCACCCCTCAGCTAAATGCCTTCTATGGGTGTAACCCGAATATGAATACATTATTCAGATGAACATATAATGCGTCCTAAACAAATACAAATATGAAATATAGGCAGAGTAATTATATAGTATTTTTATTTTTAAAAAAAGCTTGACGAAACCAAAACAGTCGCACATGAATATGGTTTTTCTTTTAATGTTGAACTTTAAAGAACACTCTGAAGCTTATGGGTGAGGATTGTCAGGTTTCAGACTTTGGCCAAAATTTTTGGACACACAGAACATTTTTCTTATTATTCTCATTCTTTTTGTGGGAAACAAGTAAACAGTGGTGCCCATTTCTGATTTGCATTACACTATATGGCCAAAGGTTTGTGGACACCAAACTGTCACACCCATATATGGGTCTTCCTGAAACTGTTGCCACAAATTTGGAAATACACAATTGTACAGGATGTCTTTGTATGCTGTAGCGTTACAGCTTCCCTTTTCTGGAACTAAGTGGCCCACACCTGTTCCAGCATGACCATGTTCCTATGCACAAAGCGAGCTCCATGAAGACATGGTTTGCTAAGGTTGGTGTGGAAGAACTCAAGTGGTCTGCACAGAGCCCTGACCTCAAGCCCTCTGAACATCTTTGGGATGAACTGGAATGACTGCTGCACCCCAGGCCTCCTCACCCAAAATCAATGCCTGACCTCACTAATGCTCTTGTGGCTGAATGAGCACAAATCCCCACAGCCACGCTCCAAAATATAGTGGAAAGCCTTCCCAGAAGAGTGGAGGTTATTATAACAGCAAATGGTGACTACATTTGGAATGGGATTTTCAAAAGCACATATGTGTGTGCTGGTCAGGTGTCCACAAACTTTTGGCCATATAGTGTATCTGCCATAGACAGACATTATACTCCATACCTCCTCATGGAACCTAAAAAAAGATTTAATTAACATGATATTAATGGGAGATGAGCTATTTGGTTTTAGCCTTGCTGACTCCAAAATAAAGCCACATTTCTAATATATTTCTGCACAAACAAAAGTAATGTTTTCATATATTGAGCCATTGTTCCATATAGCTCACATAGACAGTGTGTTGCTAATAAATTAATTTATTTTTAAAGATATTGTAAAGCTTGAACGTTCATGGTGCATGTTTTTTGTCATTCGTAAATGAGCATTCTCCAATGTTATTAAGAGAAAATATTCTGAGAAAATCATATGGTCATTATAAGGAAATGTCCCTTAAAGCACCCCATTTTGATTCACAGCCACACTGTAAGTGTATCCCCGTTTTATAATAGATTCTGATGTCCGAACGTTTCTGATCTTTCTGGAATTTATAAAGGCTTAGTAACCATTTCCTGATTTGGGAAGAACATCATTGCTTTGAAACATAGTTAGTTTGTTTACTCAGTCATTAGACAGAAGATTTCCAGAACGTTCCACAGAGCATCTGGTTTAAACTTATGCTCTACAAATTGCTATTCATTGTTAGAATTTGAAAATGAAAAATTACTTCTTTTTCCGGCCCTGTTTTTCCAGTCTTATCCAATGTTTCCAGGGCATAGTGGTAGGATTAACATTATTTAAAAAAAAATAAAAAAAAAAATTCCGGTATAGGCCACACCCACATCTGGATTAAATACGGATATGAAAATGCATACGAATATTTTGAGCACTAAATGGATACAGATACGGATAATGGTATTGCATTACACCCCTAATCTCTACTACACACACATCATAGCTGGAACCTTATTCTAATCATTTAAACCTGCGTTTATATTGTAGTCACATCAGGCCTCATCTGGCCTGTGTTTGTTTCCATAGACATTGTAAACACAGATTTTCCTATTTTTTTCCTTCTAAAATCAACATGTCAGCCATGTTTTTTATTTCATCATCGATTTTTTTCAAAATCCAGTTTACAGAAGGCAACGAGAGATTCCTAACTGTGCACCACATGTTCCATGGTGTGAGTTTCATTATAATACAGACATCAGATCAAGTTAGTGTGGAAGCAGTTGAACTTTTGAACCCTATCTGATTTCTTGTATATGCAAAAAAACACAGAAAAGAATTTCAACATAGTTCTCTGCACTGAAAAAAAGAAACAGAAAACCAATAAAACATTGAGAAACACATCTTTTTGTACCACAGTCATAAATTCTGTACTCAAATATATTTATCTAAGCTGAAATGTGTATGATTCATACTTTCAGGGCTGTAAGTTTTTTAAAGAGAAAATTTGTATTTATGTTTAGCAATATGGAACATGGAAGTGCTTTAGTGTCAGTTTGATCATGCATGGATACTTTAAAAGCTTTTTTTTACTTTTATTGGACTTTTATTGTTAGAATGACAAAGGTTATAGTTTTAGATTTAAGTTAAAATCTCACATTTTAAACATTTATAGACAGAATTCAACAACTGTCGTTAGACTTCCATTAAAAGCTTTGAGTGAATTAAAAAAAAGGTATCGAAGTTATTGTCAGTGGTAAATCGAGACCTTGGAACTATATGGCTCTATCTGACAATTCTGTAATTTAAGTCATTGAGACACAAAGATTTGAACCTCATTAAGAAGATATAATTTCTCTACAACTTTTCAATGTATTTTTTTTATTTGTAAGTAGTATTTTTGATGTAAAACTCTCAAATATTCAGTGGGTTGTAAATAACAAAAAAGACCAGGTAATCTTTCCCCCAATCTTTAATTGTCCATTTTTCATTGACCTGTGCCTTCGGTAGCCTCAGATTCCTATTGCTGGCTGGTAGGAGTGGAACACAATGTGGTCTTCTGCTGCTGTAGTCCGCTTCAAGGTTCGATGTGTTGTTTCTTCTGAGATGCTTTTCTGCTCACCATGGTTGTAAAGAGTGGTTGTTTGCGTTACCGTAGCCTTCTTGTCAGCTCCAACCAGTCTATCCATTTTTCTCTGCACTCCAGAGCCTGGTGTGTGTGTGTGTGTGTGTGTGTGTGTGTGTACCACATACAAAACCATACCACCAACCATACCACAGTCATTAACATGAACATTAACTAAGATCTCTCGACCTGTATCTGCATGTTTTGCTTTACCTGGATAAAGGTCTACAGGTATTCCTAATAAAGTGGTCGGTGAGCGTATTTATGACATTAGCTCATTTTTGACAGAATAAAATCATATAGATCCTTATCATTTCAAGGTCTCATTTACATTACAGATGCAGTGGATAGAGATTAGGTTGAGAAGCTGCACTATTATGATGATGATAATAAATGATACCGTACTTAAACATGTACAGAAAAATATTTTAAAATGTTTTTATAATACGGCCATTTTCGTAGACCTTTTTTTTAAAATTGTACAAATAAAGATGTAAGTAAAATAAGTATTTGCATTTCAGAATGGCACTGAAACAGAGAGGTAGACGAGGATGTAGGGTTTTGCAGGGTCACAAATATTCAGTAATGCTCACTAACTTTTCTTAAAATCACTATAAAATAACTGTTAAATAAATAAATAAATAAATAAATAAATAAATAAATAAATAAATAAATAAATAAATCCCAAAACAAAATATGCAGAAAAATAACCATCAACTCCTAAAAACATCACATGGTTATGTTTTTTTTTTTAAATCATCAACAAAAAAATACCTGATTTTTTGAGAGTTAAAATGAGGTGGCATTTTGACATTGTTTTGAAACTGCACTTAATAAATGTGTGAAGTTCTGAAGAAATCATAATTTTTTTCCATGTTCTCTGCCAGCTTCTTGCACAGTTGATATTGAAAGGGGACGCATTTTGTACAGAGGCATGAAGAAATGGATTGAGGACTTCAAACCCAACCGGGTGCTGCACTCGGAGCATGTCACTGTGTACTGTTTGAATGAGGAGAGAAACTGCGGTTATCCTGTGAGCATGCAGTGTAACGATGGACGCATGCCGATCCCTGCCTGTTACGACGGTGTGTAAAACTCTATGGAGCTGAATGCACTTTACATTTTGACAAGCAGTTTTATCTAAATTGACTTCCAAACCAGGCTTAAAAGAAAAATCCACCCTGAATGTCTTGCATATTAATCTTCATAATTAACATACTATGATCTTCAATGGCATCCAAGATTTGTTTTGTTATGAAATTCTAAGTTAATTTTTCTAGCTCAAATTTTCTTTTTTCACTTTGGCTACCGGTTTCCTACATTATCTTCACTTCACGTCTACCTATAGAGAGTGATGCAGCGGCACTTTAGTCTGTCCAGCTCTCTCACCTCCTCATCTGTACTCTGCTCAATACTGCATGCTAATACCGTCTATGACATTTGTCATCTCATAGATCGCTAACTAGTCTCTGCCATAACACTTTAATATGTGAAGTTTTCCTACAAGAGTCTCTAAGAGGCTTTCTGACAGTCCTGGGACCTCACATCCTTGACCTCACATCCTTCTGTTCACACATCCTTAACTTCTGAATCATAATTTCTGGAATAAATACATTATATGTCCAAAAGCATGTAGACACCTGACCGTCACACCCATATGTGTTTGTTGAACATCCCATTCCAGACTTAATCCCCCCTTTGCTACTATAATAACTTTCTGAGAAGGCTTCTGCTCTTCTGAGAAGGCTTTCTGCTAGATTTTCGAGTGTGGCTGTGGGGATTTGCGCATTCAGCCACAAGAGCATTAGTGAGGTCAGGTACTGATGTTGGGTGAGGAGGCCTGGGACACCGTCAGCGTTCCAGTTCACCCTAAAGGTGTTCAGGAGGTGAAAGGTCAGGGCTCTGTGTGGGACATTCAAGTTCATGGACCTTTCTTTGTGTACAGGGGCATGATAAAGAACATACATACACACCATAACATACAAAGACATTCTATGCAATTGTGTACTTCCAACTTTGTGGCAACAGTTTGGGGAAAAACCGCATATGGGTGTCCACATACTTTTGGCCATATAGTGCAAGCTGCTGTTCCATATAGTGCAATATAATGCTATATAGTGCCAAAAACCATAGCATTTATTGAAAGCAAACTACTTAATGACCAAGTCACTCCATCTACTTACACAGTAAGGAAACATTACACATCGCAAAAAACAGCACAGCATGCCTTGAGACATCATTCCAAAAAACATCCCAAACACTGAAAATCAAGGAAACTGAAAATCAACTTGTTTTTTTTTTCCCTGATTCTCTCCCTAATTTAATTATGGCCAATTCCCACCCATCAGGCAGCTCTCTCCTATCACTCGACAGCTACCAACCATGGAGTGTGAAGGCTGAGGCACGTGATGCTGATAGCATCTTTTCGAACTGCTGCTCGTGCAACATCAGGGGCCGGCGAAACATACTCGATAGAAAGCGCTCCCTCTGAACTTGCGACCTCCAGATGATAGTGCGAAAGCTTTTCTTTTGCACCACTTGGGAGCTCAACTTGCATTTTAACAAAGTTATAGAACTATGGGAAGCTAGGAAATATTTAAATTAGCAAATCCCTACATTGACTCAGGGACTCCACAATATAAACACAGCATAAATGCTTGAGGTTTCCCATGTATATCCATTGTGCAACACACGAAACAGTAACTGGAGTTTTTTTGCTTTGCAAAGTCCAGTGTAAACATAATTTAATATGAATGGCATGGATGATTTGATTTTTTTTTTCTTTTTTTTTTTTTTTTACAGAACCTAGTGCCCCCAGATACCAGCTTAACTCAGGCTCACTCCCATCTGAGATCAAGCAGTGCTAGTGATCACAGAAACACAGGACACGGAAAGGATGCTTTGAGGTCTGCTTGAAGAAAAACGACAAATTTTGCCTCCAGGATTTAAGATGACTCTTCCAGCACATTGCCTTATGATTCAGTTTTCATTTTCCACATTAAAATGACTCAAAGATAATGCTTTAAAAATAAAGGTTTTGCATTTAATTCACTTAATCTCACTCGCCATATGGCATATTTCAGATACTTTTGGTTTGTTATATTTAAGTAAGAGGAAAAACAAAGGAACTAACTTGTCTTTTGAACTTTCCTCAACATTAAATGTAACTGGATAAAAGTTCAACACTTTCTTTATTAAAAAGTTAAAATTTGTTGACAAATGGTTGTTGTGTAAGAGAAATAAAACACTTTGGCATGTGCTGTTATTGGAAAATAATCACCTTCTGGTTGTAACAGTAAATCTGTTGCACTTCAGGCTGCATTGCATCAAGCTGTCGTTGATTATTCTCTTCTAACAGCACCCTCGGAGGTCACTTTTTCTTATGTGCTTCAGGAATTAGATGTATCTTCATAGTTAATGTATATGTCTTTTATTTTCTGCCTGAATCTCAACATGTGTTTCATAAACGAACAAATTACAAAATTTAATAAAACAAATAAATAATAGCAGTATTAAAATTACACCTATACATGCATAAAAAGGTGTTTCACTAGTACCTTTACATTGAAGAAAGCTTTATATAAAAGCTAAAGGTGCTTAAGGCAGAAATAAGAAATAAGTAAATAATGAAATAACTTTAGATATAAAAATAGATAGTTATCCTGCAGTTTGTACTGTTGTTTATGGTACTGTATAGGACAAAATGCTCACACCCATATAAGCTGATATTTTCTTTAAAACTGTACATACTCAGAAGTATTATAATCGGCTACTACAGTACTTTAAAATTAAATCTTTAATAAATGTCTAAATATTTTTTTAAATTTGCTCCACAAAAGCATTCTACAGACTTCTCTTTGTAAATAAAAAAGAGGAGAGGAGAGGAGAGGAGAGAAGAGGACTGGAGAGAAGAGAAGAGAAGAGAAGAGAAGAGAAGAGAAGAGAAGAGAAGAGAAGAGAAGAGAAGAGAAAAGGACTGGAGTGTTTTTTGTTTCCAAGACAAGAAGAAAGAAGAAATTATGAGACTATATTTTGTGCTTTTAAACAAATTCTTCTATAATATTCATTGCAAATTCTCTAAAAACAAACAAACAAAAAAGACACTTTAAAGGGACACTTTTTTCATAGACACTTTAAAGGGAATTAATCAGTTCACAGAGTGGCCGCAAGATGGCGCCAGTGATTTTAGGAAACATAAACATCAACTCACAGAAATGGTGCCGCTTAGTGGAGGCTGCTGGAATTCTCCTATAAATACAACGCTGCATAGAAAGATAAATTATATTAGGTTTAATAAAAAGGTGATAATTTAATTCTAACAATATATTCTAGTCAATAATAGACAATAATTTTGTTGTAAGATTGTTGTATTTTGAAAACCTTTGAAGCATTCAATAAATTCTAGTCCAAAAGGGCACAGATGCCATATGCAGAAAGCCTTTAATGGTTCCTGACTTTGCACTTGTATCCAGAATTTCAGGTTCGAGTTGATCCTAAACCTCAGCATCATTATTTAACCCACTACAGCTTTACTCAGTGACATTTCCACATTTCGAACACCCAAACACCTTCATATAATATCACTAAATATTAATAAAATTTATATTGCTTAACTGTAAAATAGCTTTCCTAACAGGAAAAGTCCCACAAGGTTCCACACGTGGCCTGTACAAATGCCATGTGTTATTTAAAAAATTATTATTATTTGTTTTTATTAAAGTCTTACTATGTATAGTTCCCCCCTCAGCTTTTGACTTGCTGCATGTGTAGTGTCTAATGTACAGTATGTCAATGCATTGTGCATTGTTCCTTCTTTTTTTAACACATGGTTTTGGATTTAACGCATAAAAGAAAATGGAATAAGGAATGATTAAAGAAGTATGTACAGAATAAAACAGGACAAGTTATGCGGTTAATCAAATTAATGAATGATGGGGTGATGTTATGCAGCCCAACGTAAAAAGCAGAGCTACTGTTAAACCAAAGTTGATTATTTTCCAATAACAACATGTCCAAACATGTTTTATTCCCATTATACCACAGCAAGTTGCTAAAAACTTAATCAAACAACAACATGTCTTATTTTTGTCTGTTTATATGATTTGTGTTGTGGAACATCTGCGATGATGATCACACATGTTTAAATATGTGTAGGTGGTGTATCAGCCTTACACAGCCCCTGTGTAAGTTGTTAATATAGAATCATACGATTTTATAACGAGCGCATTAATATAAGCCTTGCAGCTGGAACTACTTTCAGAACTGCTGTTATAGAAAATTAATCAACATCTTGTAACCAATGAGAATCGAGAATTCAAGAGCACTGTTGTATAGTTAGGCAACAAATCTGAAATTCATCCAAAATAAAGTCTAAACACCAGACAAGATTTAATATTAGAGGGACTGTTGACTGGTTGGTTGTTTAATAAAACACATTCAGTTATGTTTTTTCTCTCATAGGTATTCAAACAACAAGCTTGTAGATTATTTGTGATCAAATATGGAAAGTCCTAGCTCATTTATTCATCTTCAATAACAGCTTAATCTTGGTCAGGGTCACCGTAGATACAAAGCCTATCCTGGGAATACTGGGCGTGAGGTGGGAAAACATCCTGGATGGGACACCAGGCCATCACAGGGCACCATGTGAGGCAACAATGCTAGGCTTTAAGTGAGGGAAATAGTATGATATAAACGGGTTATCTCTCTGTTCGAGATATACAGTACACATAATACATGATCATTGATCCACTGTGTGAAAAATGCATTTAAAAATTCAATATAATATGATGTATGGACATTCTATAGAACACCTTGAAGTCCTCAATCAGTGATGTAAAAAACAGGGTTTCGTAGTGAAGTCTGCAAACAATAGCCACAGATCTGTAATTTTTTTTTTAATTCGGCACAGTGATGTAAATCACAAACCACAATTAACAGCACTATTATATGTTTTATACCTCTTTCACTGAGACTGACAAAGGCCACACCTCTTTGACTGGAACCTAAAGAGGCCTCACCTCTTTCACTGAGAATGACAAAGGCCACACCTCTTTCACTGAGACTAAAAGAGGCCACGCCTCTTACTGAGACTGTCAAAGGCCACACCTCTTTGACTGGGACTAACAGAGGCCACACCTCTTACACTGAGATTGACAAAGGCCACACATCTTTCACTGGGACTGACAAAGGCCACACATCTTTCACTGGGACTGACAGAGGCCACACCTCTTTCACTGGGACTACCAAAGGCCACACCTCTTTCACTGAGACTAACAGAGGCTACATCTCTTTCACTGGGACTGACAAAGGTCAAACCTCTTTCACTGGGACTGACAAAGGCCACACCTCTTTCACTAGGACTGACAGAGGCTATACCTCTTTCACTGGGACTACAAGAGGTCACACATCTTTCACTGGGATTAACAGAGGCCACACATCTTTCACTGAGACTCACAAAGGCCACACTTCTTTCACTGGGACTAACAGAGGCCACACCTCTATTATTGATATTGACAGAGGCCAGGTCTTTTTCACTGGGAATGATAGTCACAGAGGCCACACCTCTTTCACTGGGACTGACAAAGGCCACACCTTTTTCACTGGGAATGACAAAGGCCACACCTCTTTCACTGGGATTGACAAAGCCCACAACTCTTGCACTGGGACTGACAGAGACCACACCTCTTTCACTGGGACTGACAAAGGCCACACATCTTTCACTGGGACTGACAGAGGCCACACCTCTTTCACTGAGACTGACAAAGGCCATACTTCTTTCACTGGGACTAACAGAGGCCACACCTCTATTATTGATATTGACAGAGGCCAGGTCTTTTTCACTGGGAGTGATAGACACAGAGGCCACACCCCTTTCACTGGGGCTGACAGAGGCCACACCTCTTTTATTGAGATTGACAGAGGCCACATCTTTCTCACTTGGACTGACTGAAAGGCACAGAGACCTCCATTACCAAAACTGACATAAGTCACATCCCTGTCACTGGAACTGACAGGCACAGATGCCATGCTTCCTTCACTGGGACTGTGTGAGGCCACCCCTCTTTCACTGGGAATGACAAAGGCCACAGCACTTTCAATGGGATTGACTGAGGCCACGCCTCCTTAACTGGAAGTGACAGGCACAGAGGACACACCTCGATCATGAACAGAACAGCAGCATGTTTTCCAAATCCAAGGTGGTCTCAATTTTTTTAGCAGAGAGGAAACAGTTCATTTCAGCATCATCTGAGAGAGAGACTTGCGTAAACTTCATGTCTGAAAGTTGTTCTCTTATCTCGGTCTGGATTTTTTTTTTGTTTGTTCTGGAGAACGTGGCCTCCATGCCTCAGAAGACGTTTGTGTTGATTTATCTGCCTTTTTATACTCCTTTTTGACCTTCCACATCCGCATTCTGTTTCTCATTCCACTAATCTGCAACACCATCTGTGTAGGACGGGATGGCTCACCACCTGGAAGTCATAGACCTTATAATGTACACACACACACTCTCTCTCTCTCTCTACTTATCTCCTATTATTGCAAAATCTTGAAAATTTTGCAGAGGTACCTTTCCCCAAGTGTTATCTTACATCATCTCTTCACTCCCCCACTCAAACCTTTACCAGGAGAATCAGGGCTGTCAGATCATGAGATTACAGAAATCCACCCTCATCGTCACCAGATCAGTGCGGGAAAGGTCTTGGCCATCGGTCATATCCAATGACCTTTGACGTCATAACACTTTTCTAACCCCTGTCCTTCCTCTTTCACATTCTTGTGTTGCATACCTTTCCTAATAATGCTAAGATTGCTTATAATGGATATGGTGTGTAAGCAATAACACCCGGAAACATGTACAAAAATAATGGAGGAGCCGGAGCTTAAGAACACTACAATGTAAAACAGAGATTAATATTTTCTAAATGGGGATGTTAACAAATACATACATATATATATATATATATATATATATATATATATATATATATATATATATATATATATATATAATAACCAGACCGGAGATTTGAACTTACAACCTTATGGTTCATTGTATATACCAGTGTATTTGGTACACTCAGATGAAAGAAATCTAGATAGCAGTGCTGGAAAAAGTTCTGATCATCAGCAACAGGTGATGCCCTTTGAGCTCTTTCCACATGATCGATTCAGTACTATTCAGATCCTCTGCTCTGTGCCCTTTCATTGCGTTGTGGATCTCTGCATCTGGCCACATCATGTTTCAGCTCCAGTTTTAACCATATCAAACTCCTCCAAATGACTTCCTGTTTGGCCCATCTCTATGTAGTGCCCTTTGTAGAGAGCTTCAGAATCAACATCAGTAAGACTGACCCTTGTGGAGTTTGATGTCCTGTGGGATTAGAGAGAAATGGATAGAGAAAAGTTTGTCTTCTTCCCTCTGGCTATGGTGAAAGCAGCAAAAAAATGGAGAAGCATCACATGTGAAAACATCAAATGTCCAGCGTGGAATTAAAAGTGTGCTATTTGTTGTCAGCTACAAAGTGGAGATCTGTGAACTTCAAACGACATCTGGCCCATGTGAACTATTTACACACACACACACACACGCGCGTGCTTACACACACAAGCATGCTAATCAAATCAATTTGAGCAGGGTACAGGCCATACACAGACACCCATAGACAGGGAGAGTGTGTGTGTGTGTGTGTGTGGGCATGCATATAGTTTTTTTTGTGAGGGCCAAATGTCCCCATTATGATAGAAATACATGAGACGTAGGAACATTTGGCTGGTCTCCATAAAGAAAAGTGCTTTCTAAAAAATGTTATATTTTAAACACTAAAAGAGCCAGAAGATTTGTTTTTGGGTACAGAGGTTAAGGTTTGTGAGGAGGCATAGCATTACTTTGCATTACACTCTCCACAAAGATAATGCAAGATATTGTGTGTGTGTGAGAGAGAAAGAGAGAGAGAGACACCAACATGATTTCATAAAAGCAAATCCGTAATACCAAACTACAGTATGTCTTGAGAAAGACATTGATTCTGGTTTCAAGATGTCTGCTATGATTGTTTTAGCCAGGCAACATCCTTTTGTCCATTTTTATAGCAGTCAGAAACCACATAAGAGACATTACTGAGCAACTCATTGTGGTTTGAGGCGAGCATGTGATAATTTAAGCCTGCAGTTTACATGATGATAAACTAGAGCCTGTAAGCTTTCCTTACTTGATAGCTACATTACCATGTAGGTCCAGCAAAGCTTAGGACACAAACCTCAGACACCACATATGTTGGCTGACTGAGTACATTTGTAAGTTTTTCAGATGAACTATTTCTTTCAAGGTTTATGGAGATCTATGTGACTTGCAGTGTTGTGTACACTAAGTAAGGAATAAAACCAGATGCTGTTATAGGAAAATAATCTATGACGAGGTGGTGTGATGTGGCTCTGAGAGTTACTGTTACAAGGCAAGAGCTGATTATTTTCCAATAACACCAAGACCAGAAGTGTTTCACTCTTTTTATACCACTGCAATTTACCAACAATTACCATTTTTTTTATTTATTAAAGAATGATGTCATACATTTTATTCATTTATAGTTACATTTAATGATGTGGAACATCCATGAAACAGGTTAGTTCCTGTTATCACTTATGTTATAGCAGCTATAAACACTCATCTTGCATTAATGAATGAAAGAGGCAGTAATGCGATTAAAAGCACCTTGTAAAGTCATCATCATCACCATATGCCAAAACTAACAACAGCATCAAAGAGCGGATATAAGTGCCAAGGCCAGTGTTCATCAGGATAACATCTCTCTCTCTCTCTCTCTCTCTCTCTCTCTCTCTCTCTCTCTCTCTCTCTCTCTCTCTGTCTTTCTCTATGTGATGAGGGTGTGAGGCAGACCAGTCCACTGGGAAAATGGGTTAGAGCAGGACAATGGCGCCAAACTGGTCTGCAGATTTGTGTATAGAGGAGAGGAAAAAGAGGAAGAAAGCTTTAACTGACGCTTTGAAGCCTGAGTACTTTGTTTGTAATAGATAAAAGAAGGAATGGTGAATGTGTGTGTGTGTGTGTGTTGTTGACAGTTGGCAGACCATCATTTAGAGGAAGAAGACTGTCACCACTTTGTCACTCTAACCTCTTATCATCAACACATACATACACACATACACACACACACACACACACACACACACACACAAACACATACACATCCCGAAGAGGAAGTGTCAGGTTGCCCATTTGCAAATTTGGAAAGCAGAGCTACTTTGATGATGGTGAGTAACACTCTTTTTCAATGATCTCATTCCTGTATTTCCAAAGAACAACTACAATAAAAGCATGAAATCGTGTCCTTCACTTCCCCAATGGCCATCCGCATTCTCGGGAACATGCTTCATCTTAACAATAGTGGAATTTCCCTCAGCCACTGGTGTAAATATTGGCATTTAGGTTTTAAAAATTATAATTAACAGTTAATTTTAATGAATTATGAACAGGAAGCATATGTTTGTCCCAGTCTCACCATGACTGTATGATTCACTGGAGCTCAGTTAATGATGTTACATTGTTGTTTCTCTTCAAACTATTCCACATAACAATATTTAGAATAGAAACCCACAAACAATTCATTGACTTTAGAACCTTCTAAAAAATTCATTTAAAATTGTCAGTGGAAGTATATTCAAGCATCAGGGTCAGTATCAAATCAGTGTAATATAGTCCTCGGGATTAAGTGCTCTTATAGAAAAAAAAAAATCATCAGCAACAGCGGGGTGTGATGTGAAGCAGAGTTACCGTTACAACCCCAAAGTTTTCCTACAACAGCATGTCCCTAAATGTTTTATTCCTCTTATACAACAGTAATTTGATTACTTTTTTTTATTTATTTTATTTAAGAATGACACATTTTCTTGTGGTGGAAAACATACAAGAACTTCTTTTCCTCTGAAGACTCCTTCCAAAAATGTTGATACAGAAAGCTTTAACATACTAATGATTAGACATTTTTCTTTGATAACAACATAGAAAATAATAACAATCTGTTTATTATCAGCCTTACATTATGTGCACCATACTCCAAACAATTCCCCGTGTAAGTTGTTACTATAGAAACATATGAACGCATTAATATAAACCCGTGCTTTGCCTTCCAGCCAGAGCTATTGTCATGAGCCATGGTGTTATAGGTAAATTAATCAACCCCTTCAGACAAATCAGAATCGAGACTCCAGCAGTGCTGTGGCATAAAGAAATGAATGAATAAATGAATGAATGAATGCATGAGTGATTGTGTTACAACTCTGAATCTTGATACTCCTCCATTGTAATATTGTTACTCATTAAGTACTGCATTAAGTATTGCTAGCAAACTGTGAAGTCTGGCAACTCCGTGGCTGGATTCTGATACCTACATTTTCACTCTGTGCTGTTTATAAAGCACTATGTATATGTCAATCAGCAAGTAAATTCAAATTCCGTCAATATCCCATTCTGAGCTGATCCTGAGAGAAGGCTGAGAAGGAGAGTAAGTGAAAGAGAGAGAGAGAAAGAGTGGGTTGCTCTCATGGTGGGTTTCTTCTTGCTCCAGGCGAGACTTTACTCTAACTCATTCTCTTTTCCCACTCTGGGACAATTTTGCTGGAATTGTTTAACAAAGACAGATTCACTTACATGGCTCTTCCATTAGTTATGGTGTGTGTGATTATTAGAAGATGGCTGCTGGGGATTTTACTGGATCTCGAGATTGAAGGTTAAAAGTAGCTTGAGACTTCTAACGTGAAGCAGAACAGAGATGTCTGCATTAAGAAAAAAACTGTCCTCAATCCTCATTGTAGGACTGAACCATATTCACAGAAAGAGCCAAGGACAGCGTGTGACCCAAGGAGTTTTACACTTAAATGAAAGTGAACCAGTGAAGGGAGTATATTTTTCATGTATAACATTACACACTAATACATGTCTTGAATCAAGATTCTTCATTGTAAACATCTTATCTTTTTAATTTCAGAATTGTAATCTTGGAATAACGTCCCTGGAAGTATATATATTATCTCAAAAGTTCAGCGTTTATGTCAAAGCCCACGATGTATAAAAGGTCATATTCAGGGGGCCAAGCACCAATGGTGCGTAGGCACTCTATTGTTATTCTACCTTTTCTTCTTCTTCTTCTTCTTCTTCTTCTGGCTAGGGTGTCTATGGCAGCCATTAGAACCATCTTGCAAAAAGTTGTGAAATTTGGTACACTAATTGGGGAGGGTGTAAGGAACATTCTGACCAAATTTGGGCCAGGTGCTGCCAACGCTCCAGCACCAGCATTGGGTCCAATTTTGGCCTAATTCGGAAGTATGTTTATGGTCATAATTTTGAACCGTGTGGTCAAAATTTTAAAGCCAGACATCCCTGATTGCTACTGTGAGCAGTAGCAATCATGACCAAAGGTCAAAGTAGCAACAGACAACTCCACAGGTCACAGGAGTAGTGGCAGCTGCAGCAGCAATGCCACCCTGCTGCCCATCTAGACCTTTCCTCCTACAGTCAGAGAATTCCACCAATGTCCATGCTCAAAACATACACATCATGAGTGAAACTACAAATCACTCTTGAATCCCTTTGCTTAAAATTATGTCTCTACTTTCCTGTGATTGTAGAGTGTCTGTGAATGTGCAGCTTACCGAGTTTGGGTGCTTGGCACCCCAAAAATGCTGCTTAATTGGTTTTATGTCTTTATGTAAAAGAGAGAAGAGACTACAATTAGATTGACACTGTAGATTTTCTTTTATATGTTTTATTAGTTTGACTTTAATAACAGCAAATTCATGCAGCTTTAAGAAATCTTCTCTGAAGTATCTATTTCTTGCCTATTTATTCAGCTAATGTATAGGCTTCGTAAATAAGTGATATAAAAGGTATACACTAGTGCTTCATACCAACATAAACACAAATTCAGCCAATAAATAAATAAATAAAAATGTAACTTTAAGTTGTATTGGACTGGTGCTTCATAATCATTTTAAATGCAAATGGACCTTCAGTCTTATGCTCCTATATAAAGTAGATAAATATGATGTCTGGTGATGTCTAGCCCACCTTTACATCTCCAGTTTATTATACATTATTAATAACACATACTAGCCATCTAGCTAGCATTAGCAGAGAGGATTAAGAATATGACTTAAAAATTCCTCTCAAGAACATGAATAGGGTATCTTATTAACTTTTATTAAGAGTTAAACCTGTCAGAGGTTACCTCATGTTAGCACTATTTGTGAAGATTATGAAATTGTATTATGGGTTAAAATCCTTTCAGAACTCCTGTCAGGTCACCTCATGTTAGCTAGCTGGCTATCATTATTTGCAAAGATTGTATTTTTTGTTAAAAGTTAAAAATCCTTCCAGAAATTACTCAGAGGTTACCTCATGTTAGCAGACACCCCACCTCTCCCAGAAGTTCCGGGAGTCTCCCGCATATTCATAGTGGCTCCCTGATGCCCGCAAATTAGATACAATATCCCGGAAATCGTGCGAGCGAGCGAGAGAGACACATGTAGTGATATAAGCCGCGTCTCATTTCGGAGGCTGCGCAATGAGACGCAGCTATAGTAAGTTTTGAATTGCAACAGAATGAGCATCCTCTGATGATTGGTCTCATATGCGCTAAATAGACCAATCAGTTGTCTCTGTGGGCGGGCATTCAGTCAACCTCTCACTCTCTCAATCTCCTGTCAGTTCAGACTTCCACAGTTCTGCGTCTGCAGCCGCAATGGCATCTGCTGTCCGAGAAAAAGAAAATATAAAACTCACTTTACTCCAGACTACACTAAGATGTACCCCTGCCTAATAGGGATAAAAAAAATAATGACAGTGTTGCTCACTGCACTGTTTGCAACAGTGACGTTTCTGTTGCCCATGGTGGGTTAAATGACTTTAAAAGACATGTTGAGGTGAGTTCAGGTCTGTTCATTAGCAGAGCTAGCATTATTTAAACTAGCTGATTACCTGCAA
>CM075004.1:27910336-27932515 GCA_037576675.1 Pangasius sanitwongsei | reverse complement strand
AACTGGGTTCACACGGGATTTCTCTGGATTCTCCTTGTGCCCCTCTCCTACACCGGACACTCAGATTTTCACGAATCGGGAAGTGGTAGCCTATATCAAAATTTCTAAACATTAAATTTTTTAGGTTACATGAATAGCGCAGTAAAGATATCTCTAGCGCAGCAGGCGTCCATCCATCATCCATCTCTCCATCATCCATCTCTCCCTCACAGACACACGCTGCACTTTGCTGGTGGGTGGTTGGGCAGTTGGTGCTACCTCCCTGAAATGAGTTTTTGCAGGGTGGGATGTCAGTGTTAGCTAGCTGACTAGCTTTATCAGTAAATATTATGAACTTGTATCATGAGTTAAAAAAGCTCACAGAAACCTCTCAGAAGTTACCTCATGTTAGCTAGCTGGCTAGCATTATTGGGAAGGTTATGCTTTTATTATGAGTTAAATTCCATTCAGAAATCCTATCAGGTTACCTCATGCTAGCTAGTTAGCTGGCTATCTTTACTGACAAAGATTGTTAGCTAGCTCTATTATAATTTTTTATTATGAGTAAAAACCCTTCCAGAAACTTCTCAGAAGTTACTTAATGTTAGCTAGCTGACTAGCTTTGTCAGTAAAGATCATGAACTTTTATTATTAGTTAAAAATGCTCACAGAAACCTCTCAGAATTTACCTCATATTAGCTGACTAGTTTTCACAGTGAAGAATATGAATATGACTTATAATCCATATCTGCAGACTAGATAGATAGATAGATAGATAGATAGATAGATAGATAGATAAGTGCACTCAGTAACCTAATAACTCATGGAAATGTAGAAGGACATTGCTATTACATATCAATAATAAACCATGTGAAGATTTTACATACCAAGTAGCGTAGGTATATCTACATGATAACATTTTACTTACTTTCTTTAACAAAAATATGATGCAGGCATCTTCTTAGAGAAAGGTTTGTCTAAGTCATACAGCCACGGTGCGAATCACAAACCATCAGCATCTCAAGGTTTGCAAATAATGCCAAGTTTTGTCTGGCACCAGAAAAAAATTTTTTTAAATAAACATCCTTGCAGTAAATTGAGTCATCAGGATTCACCTGCACAGCCATCTTGTTAGCTTACGTATGCTCATAAGGGGCCTGTTAGCAGACAGAAACGCCTGATTGGGGAGTTTAATAGGGGGTAGACACACTCAGATTCTCACAGCAGGGCTTCTCTGTACATCATAAATCTATGATCCTCAACAGAGTAACACACACACACACACACACACTGAGACATTGAGGGTGGGTGGATAAAGAAAAGGCTAGAGAGAAACAGAAGAGAAAGAGTGATGAAAACAGAAAGATTAAAGAAAGAGAATGAAATAATGGTGGAAGGAGAGAGGAGGGAGTGAGGAGGTAAGATGGCATGAGAATAGTGAACATTCCTCTAGGAAAACCAATAGAAACTGACCATGATAGAAATCATAAATGTACATGGCTCTGTTTTTGAAAGATACATGTGGTACAGGTTACAACAGTATATAATATTTCTCAATATCTGATCATATATTACTCTATATGACACTTGGAAAGCCCTTCATGACATCTGACATAAATCTGCATAAACATTTACAAAGGCTTGTTCTAATAGGCATCAGCTGTAGAATTAAAGCTACTTTAGTCCATTTTGATGATGAGGTTAAGCGACATAGATTTTTGTTGAAACATGTTTGTTATGACTTTCTGGGCTGATTTGCATTACGACATGACAGCTCTTTATAGTTCACTGTACTTCTGGCATGTCAGATGTATATGATGGTGATGATGTGAGATGTTAAACATCAAAACCATGCTCAATTTACTTTAAAGTCAGAGAAAATATACATAACACTGTCATTATGGTGTCAGGACATTGCTACTTGTGTTCATAATAATCTTATAATTAGCAAAATTACCCAAGTGTCTATTGCAATTGAATGGCGATGGAATAGCATTTTTTTAAAAAAAAAAATCATGAGTATGATTAATGTTTTTGTTTCTATGGTAACAACTTACACAGACGCTCCATGGCAATTTTGGAAGGAGTCTCCAGTGTCAGCAGAGTCAGAGGTTCCTTTAAGTTTTTAGACACAGAAAAGGCTTCAGGACAAAGGGCTTTGTGCTTTCGCTTGTTTTGGATGATGTTCAACATTAAATGTAACTATGAATGGCTAATGTTTTGCAAACAGGAATTTCACTTTAAATAGTGAAATTCGTTCTGACATTTTGGTCTAATATATAAACAAAACCCACTCCCTCTTTCACCTTTCTCCCATGCATGATATATGTATGTTTATGTATGTATAATTTTTTTCAGCAGTTCATGAAGTGTATAAATCTCCATATGTGCACACACACTTTATCACTGCACGCTATTAATCATAAGAACGTCTAAGCTCAGGATGTCTGGTGGGCGGATATGACCTCCAGATGTTGGTAGCGGTAGACTTATAGAACAGTAGCACCTGTAACTAGTAGACAGACAGACATACACACACACACACCTCATGTGTATGAGTCATCCAGTTGAAGTCATGCAAGACATGTTGGTCATGCTTTCATCATCGACAGTGTATTTGAACTATTACTGTACATATGATGTGGTTGATGAGTGGGTCACTTAGTGGGACAGAAACACAAGCAGTGTATGGTGAAACACTTGAAATGGAGATTTAAAAAAAAAAAAAAGAGCAGCTCTGTGTACATCGGTTTTCATTTTACCATCATTTTTCATTTAGTCTTAGTAATCAGATGTAATGTGAATAAAATGTGCCTGGAGATAAAGCCAGTTTGCTTGAATGGGAAACACATGGGAACAGAAAAGGAGAAATGACTTCCGTTAGCGGTTAAATTCACTTTGCACTGAATTTATCAGGGTTAAATTCTGTGAATCTGTGAGACTTGGAAGTTTAAACTAATAAACAACAAGAGGGTGAGCTGCTATTGATTAAGTACAGAGTATTGTGTCACTATGTTCTTCCTGTTGCCTGTTGCTCACAGTTTAAACTGAAGTTTAAAACAATTTTAGTCATATTGTATGTATTTGATTCACTGAAGATATTAGGGCCTTAGCACATAGGCTGTGTCATATTTCTTATTAATATAATGAAAATTCTAAATGACCACATGATAGATTTCGACAACTTTTACACCATGTATGTATATTTTTTTTTTTATATATATATATATATATATATATATATATATATATATATATATATATATATATATGTATATGCAAATTTACATAACATATGGTCAACGAATGGTTTGTGACCATATGGATTCACAGATTCTTCTTTAAAACGACAGCCATTTCCTTACGTCTGCGTATGTAATTTTGCCATTTATCATATGTAGTCTGTTCTGAATGAATTTGCCTTTCAGCATTCACATTTATTCATGTGACAGAAGCAGAATCCAAACCAAGTACAGTTGAGCTAAGCATGTAACGGTTCAGGGCTATGCTGCTATCCTGTTTCTAGCACCCCTTTCTGTTTTTTTTTTTTGGTTTTTTTTTATAGAAAACAGCCTGTGTTTCCACCACATCAATATCCAAATAATTATATAATCATATGTAGGCATTTTTATTGCTTTTATCTATTTATTATGACCAACAGCATGTTGGTGTACACAACTGGAAATTTCACTAGATAAGGTTTCTCTACAGATCTCAGCGCACAAAACACAGGTCTTTGAGTGCATATATGGAAATGTGGACAGGTCATTGAGTCCATATATTAATAAAAAGCAGCTCTGAATGGGCATGATTTTTTGTTAGCTAGCTAGCTAACATGAAGTATCTTTTGAGAGATTTCTGAGGGGATTTTTAACTTATAAATATACATTCATAATCTATAAAGTAAAGACACTCAACTAGCTAACATGAGGTAAACTCTGAGAGGATTTTCTAACTTATAATAAATAAGTTTCACAAGTAAAAATAGACAGCTAGCTAAAATGAGATAACCTTTAACTTATAATAAATGTTCATATTCTTCACAAGGAAAATTGGACACCTAGCTGACATGAGGTAACCTTGAGAGATTTCTGAAAGGATGTTTAACTCATAATAAAAAGTTTGTAATCTTCACAAGTAAAAACAGCTAGCTAAGGTAACGAGGTAACTTCTGAGAGATTTTTTAGATATCTAAATCATAATAAAAGTTCACCATCTTCCAAAGAAATGATAGCCAGCTAGATAACATAAAGTAACCTCTGAGAGGTTTCTGAGAGAAGTATTTAACTCATAATCAAAGTTCATAATCTTCACAAGCAAAGATTGCCAGCTTGCTAACATGACATAACCTCTGAGAGGATTTTTGCTGCATAATTAAAGTTCATAATTCACAAGTAACAATGGCCAGAGGAATTTCAAGTCATGTTCATATAATCCTCTTTGCTAATGCTAGCTAGATGGCTAAGGTAAGTTAACTTGACAAGATATTTCATAAAAACTCTGAACACAGTTCTATGCTTAATACATAATAGATATGATAGATATAATACATATCTGAAGATCATGTCTTCTGAGTCCATATATGGAATGAAAGACTTGTCCATCTGAACCAGCCAATTTTTAAAAGTGCATTATAGTTCCAGATTAATCAATGAACTACATCCTACCTATATAATTTCTTAACCTCACACTTTCTCTTTTTTTGTTTTCAGAAATGATCACTGTTCTTCATGTGTGAGTTCTGTTAGAGGTATGTGCTGAAGGGAATTATATATGGCCAAAAGTTTGTGGACACCAGATCATTATACCCATATGTGCTTTTTGAACATCCCATTCCAGATTTAGTCCCCCTTTTGCTGTTATAATAACCTCCACTCTTCTGGGAAGACTTTCCACTAGATTTTGGAGCATAGCTGTGGGGATTTTCTCATTCAGCCACAAGAGCATTAGTGAGGTCAGGCACTGATGTTGAGTGAGGAGGCCTGGGGTGCAGTCAGGATTCCAGCTCATCCCAAAGGTGTTCGGTGGGGTTGAGGTCAGGGCTCTGTGCAGGACACTTGAGTTCTTCCACACCAACCTTGGCAAGCCATATCTTACATTTACATTTATAGCATTTGGCAGACGCCTTTATCCAGAGCGACTTACATTTATCTTATTTATACAACTGAGCAGTTGAGGGTTAAGGGCCTTGCTCAAGGGCCCAGCAGTGGCAGCCTGGCAGTGCTGGGGATCAAACTCATGACCTTCCGCTCAGTAGCCCAACGTCCTAACCACTGAGCTACCACTGCCCTATACCACTGCCATATCTTCATGGAGCTCGCTTTGTGCACAGGGACATAGTCATGCTGAAACAGGTTTGGGCTGCTTAATTCCAGAAAAGGGACATTGTAAAGCTACAGCATACAAAGACATCCTGTATAATTGTGCTTTTCCAAATTTGTGGCAAAAGTTTCAGGAAGACCCACATATGGGTGTGACGGTCAGGTGTCCACCAACTTTTGGCTACATAGTATACATAGAACATATAGAATATAACCTACATTTGTTCAGAAAAATACAGCAGGACAGCTTTTCCAACTGTGAGAACGGGCGGCTTGCAGCAGGTGTTTCCGCTTTCACGCTGGTGGAGTGTTCAAAAAGAGGCCCAGAACCCAAGGGAGACATGTGGGATGCTATAGACAGAGTGATGTTCCCATATGGGATACCTCTAACTGTCTTTTCCTCTCCTGTCTGCATTGAAAATGTGGAGCACCTGTCCTGTAAAACTGTTCTGTTCTTCTTCCAATATCTAAAGCCCTCAAAAAAGGCACATGAATAAAGAAGCGGGAAAAGAGAAGATGCTCTATCCTACTCCATATTGATCCTTGCATTAACACACTAAATCCTCACCGGAACACATGTCAGGAGCGTGGTGTGTGTTAGATCGATGTTTTTAATAAAAAAGTAGTAAGATGTAGGAAAAGAAGTGTGTGTGTTTGATGGTATCTTTGAGGCCTCTGGGTGTGTGTTGCATCATTTGGTGCACTGATTCATATGCTGGAATGTGAGAGCTTTAGGTGGAGGAAAGGGGGAAAATCCATCCTTTTTAAAGATACATTTTAAGATGTCTGAAGAAGCGTTCAAAGAGCCTGTGGTGCAACAGGGAGATGGCAGAAGATGGGCCTTACACACTGATCTCTGAGTTCAGACCTTGGCTTCCTCTTGTTATTGTAAAGGATGAAATTTGACTAGATAAAGTTGAAACAATCTGTAAAAGAGTGCAATCGATCCAGAGCTCAAAGCCGAAAAGTTGGAAGAGTTATAAAAGTGCAATGAAAAACAGGAGATAATGGGTTGAAGCATCTACAGCTTCATTTAGATCCCCAGGGCTTTGGGCATAATGCAGTTATCTAAGTAGCATTTGTGTGCTCCTGAGATAAACACTGTCCCATTTAAGGGACATTTATATGTGTACAAGCCTATTTGGTGTGCATTTGTGGCCATAGTGTGGCTATAGTACGTAAACAATACCTGCAGTGTGTGTTCAGGGTTTTTAGTGGGTTTTTAGTGTGTTAAGGCTGGTGGTATGTGTTAAGTTTTTTTTGGAATGTGTGGTGTGGCATGAATTCAAGGTCTGTAGTGTGTGTTCAGGTATGTATTCAGGACTTGCAGTGTATCTTCAGGATTTGGTATCTGTGTTCAGGGCCTGGCATTTATGGTCATGGCCTGTTGTGTATATGTAGGGCCTGTGGTGTGTGTTCAGGGTCTATTCTTGGCCTATGGTGTGTATTGAGGTGTATATTGAGAACCTGCAGAATAGCTTCAGGATCTGGAGTGTATGTTCAGGTCCTGCAGTATGTGTTCAGTGCCTGAAGCTTTGAGGAGGAGCTGTATTGAATCCATCCAATACCTTAGCACTCTCCACGTGCATGAAGGATCTCGGAGCACGAAAGCAGACGAGAGCCACGTTCTCGCAAAACCTTCAACTCATCTGTATGTGATGAACATTAGTATGTTCAAAGATGCCTTTGGAAAAAAGAGAAGCTTAATGAATAATGAATCTGTAGCTGATGTCAATTTTAAATGGATTTTAGAATTACAAACAGCATGTAAATCGTCAGCTCTCAGAAGAGGAGCCCCGGTGCTCTGCTGTTGTTTCCTTTCATCCGGCTGTAGACTTACTGCTACTGAACGAGAACTGACAGATAGAGGAGAGAAAGAGAGCAGAGGTGAATATGTCAGACAGCTGGTGCTATATAATATGTATAATATTAGGTGGTGTATAAGTATCTGTGTTCTATAGGCTGAGTTGCCAGTTTATTAGGTAAACCTTGTAGTTACACTCACTGACTATTTTATCAGATACGATAGGCTCACATTCCAGTTTCCTGAATATAGCTTATTTGTGCTATGCATACTATGTCAGACAGTTTTTTTTTTGCAACTGTAGGACAGTGGTGCTACCTGCTCTGCCATCATGCTGCACATGTATTTATTGCTCTTCATTAAAACATGAAAAGTTTTTTAACTCTATTTTCATCTTGTTCCCTTCCCCACACTGCAGGGGAAGGCTTCTCCGTCTTCTTGGTGTGTGATGGATCAGTGTCCATCGTAGTTATTAAGTTTTTTTGCAATACTTCAGAAAATAAACTGTATATATATATATATATACACACACACAAGTGGCCTGTATGGAACTTCATAAAATGGCCGATGAGTATAGCTACAAGGTAAATGTAACTAATAGTGTGTGTCCAAGTGCACATGTGCATAAATGGTGTATGTATTTAGATGGTTAATGAAACATCGCATGGGTGAGACATTATTTGTTGAGCCATTGCAGGAGAGAGCAGATGATTCCGGTGGACTTCAAAGCCTCTTGCTCCGAGGATGTTGCTATTTTGTCAGGTGCCTCTGGAGCTCTGGAAGCTTGTTAGTTTATAAACACTGCTCAAGAGGATGCCAGCTGTGTACCAGGACTGACCCTCAGCAAGAAAGGGACAGATAGGGAGAGAGATCAGAAAGACAGAGAAGTCCGTGTGCCAAATATCTGCCTTCTCCCAGCCTCCTTGCTGGATACTTTTACAGAAAAGCACCACAACAACCAATCTATCAAAAAGATTTGAATGTTTCTCCTGTCCTAACAAGTAATCTCTTCAGCTGCACTGCATCATCATACCACACAATTAGACACTTCCAAGCTCCCATTAGAGTTTCCATGGCCAGTCTGACTCTGAAGCTGTGGCTCCAGCAGGAGAGTGACACATAAGACAGCTAATGAATTTCTGTGTTTGTGTTTTGTGAAGTCCAAACACACGCCGACCCTCAGAGGAGTCTCATCCACTTCAAAGCACAGCGCTGGAAACACCTGCAGAATCCCAAAGCCGAGGAGCAGCAGGGTGATGTGACGACGCAAGCCATGCTGTTTATCTGTGTGTTAGTGAACAAGACTTTGTATTGGGAAACATCCACTTCTACAAACCATGTGGCCTGGGCTCAAAAGGAAAATGTTCTATTGAAGCAAAGAAACTTTATTTTAGGGTCATTGAAAACAACAACAACAACAAAAAGAGCACCACATCAAAAGCTACCTTCCGTGTAAAAAAAAAAAAAAGTTGAAGTTCAAAGTTGGTCTTTCAGAGCTTTTTGTATCTAAAATGCAAAAGTTTTATTTATATAGTTTGTCACTTCTGGATCTTACTCTACATTAGCAGCTTTTTAGTAGCAAGCTTGGTTACTCTTTGCATTTTTGGCCATGAATCTTCCTGCCCACTATTTTCTTTTCCAACCATCCTTTGGTTGAGAAAAAAAAATAGTTGAAGTTTGTTCATTTCAGTACTTTATGTTTTACCATCTCGGGGCTGTTCAGTCTTACTACCTCAGACGCAACTCAGTTCTGTCTTTATACAGAATGGGTGTATAAAGGTGATGAACTCTCTGCAACTCTCTGTCACCATCAGTACCACTGACAGTAGACCTTGGCTCAGACATGTGCGGCATAACTCACACAGCAAAAACACACAGCATCTCGTTGTCTAGGATTTCATCCCTGTTACAGTCGAAGTGAAGGTGGTGTTGAGAAATCCTCCACAGCTGAGAAAAGGCTTTTGTTATAATGTTTGCACTGTTCTGCATATTCAGCTAGTTCACAAAGCTATTGTTATGTTTGTTTGGATTCAAAATGAAATACACTATGGCCACATGTTAGTGGATACCTGATCATCACACCCATATGTGGTTCTTCCCCAAACTGTTGCCACAATGTTGGAAGCATACAATTGTATAGAATGTCTCTGTAATGTATTGTGTAGCATTACAATTTGCCTTCATAGGAACAAAGGGACCCAAACATGTTCCAGCATGACAATGCCCCTGTGCACAAAATGAGGTCCAGGAAGACAAGAACTGCAAGAACTTGAGTGGCCTGCACAGAACCTTGACCTCAATCCCACTAAACATCTTTTGGATAATTTGGAACTCCAGTTGCACCCCAGACCTTCTCGCCCAACACCAGTGTCTGACCTCACTGATGCTCTTGTAGCTGAATGGGCAGAAATTCCAACAACCACATTCCAAAATCTAGTGGAGAGCCTTCCCAGAAGAGCGAGGATTATTATAACGGCAAATCGGGGACTAAATTTGGAATGGGATATTCAAAACGCACATGTGGGCATGATAGTCAGGTGCCCACAAACTTATAGTGTACATCAGCATATGGAATAAAATCATGGATCACTTTAAAACAATAAAGGCATGGAAATAAAACAGATAACAGCATACGCTGGGGATTTGTGGTCGGTCAGATTTAAGAGAACATATCGCATATAGTTTACATAAAAATATTTAGTTACTCATCAAAATGTGATTTCATTGCTTATACTAAATTTAATTTAAACAAGATTCTAACCATTAGGTTGAATTATGTAGAGTGAATGAGGTCAATTCATGCAAAATTAACGTGATCCAATTATGTTATAAAATCTCACGAGGATGTTGGCACTGACGGGAAGAAATAACTATTTAACCTAACGAATTACTCTAATTAAATCATGTGTGGCACAATAGTGCAAAGTGTAACATTTACTGCTTTACAATCCTAGTGACCTGGGTTTGATCCTGACCTTGAGTAAAAGTGCAAGTTTCAATTTTATTCAGGGCTTTGAAAATACACGATCAAAGATGACTGTATGGAAACTAATTGTGTTAATGTAACTCAGTTCATTTACATGGAACCGATGTACAGTACACATTTAAATTAAGTCAGTTCAATGAGCTTTTTTTCAGTGTATACGTAGAACACTGACACAGTTCAGATAGGAAAACATTTTGCACATCAGGTCATGAAAGGTATGATGACAGCTTTTCAAAAAAATTTGAAGCAGGTAGCTTAAAGCGATACTCCATTCAAAACCAATAAATTATCCACTGATGTATTACATTTATGAAAAGGCTTATTTGCCTCTTACAGCAGTTACATAATAGTTTCTAGCGTGAGATTTCTGGTTTCGAATTTGGGTTCAAACTCCATCTGGATGACTTTTGCGACATGGCTCTGGCTCTAGTTCACTAGAAAAGACGGAAAATAAGGACATATGGGTGTCAGGTAGCTAAAGCCAACAATTCATATTTTCAGCATGATACATCATGATCATTTACAGTCATATGATCATAAGTCACATGATCATAAGTCTACATGGGTGACAAGTTACCAAGTGCTGTCTTCATATCTGACTGCTTGCTCCTGCCTGCATGAGAGTAAAAACCACCCGACTGTTTTTGTTGGGACCCCAGTCCCCATCGAACCCCTCCATAAAGCTTAAAAGAAGTGGATCAGGATTTTTTTAAAAATCACATTTTGTTGCTTTCTTCCCAGTTAGTAAACAAGGTCACATGAGTGCTATCTGGGCTCTGAACCAGCATTAAATTGGTATGTATTTGTGATGTTTAAATATAAGTCAATTGTAATTAAGGATATGTATTTCTTAAATCTAGCCTTGGAATTTGTTCGCTGTATCATATTTATTTCAATAAGAGTTCTGCATTTACATGGTGCATGAGGCTTGCAAAAAAAAATCTGCCTTCCTGCACACCAAACAAGTGTGTCCACCACATCACATTTAACCAATAAGGCAAGACAGATGTTTTCCAGGCCTGATAGAAGGATTAAGATTACGCTTGTAGCAAAGGCTTGATCAGGAAACAATACAGCTACAGAGACATTAACTTGACACAAGTTTGCTGTTACACTATTTTAACAGGAGTACAACAATTTATGTAAAATAAAAACACAATAAAACAAATGTACAATAAAGTCACTAATACAGTGAGTGTAAGTATATATTCTGCAACTCCCTTTTATTGTAGTGTAGCGGGATTATCTACAGTTTCACCAAGTTTAGTTACTCTGGTGTGACAAAGCTGTATAAATTTACAAGCTGACTTGTGGTTACACTTACTGTGTCTTGATTATAGTAATAAGATACAGATATATGATGGAATTTTTAAAAAAGCAAATGATAATGCTTTTCTTTGCAGGTCTGTTAATATTGGACAATGACAATATTTCATGATTTGATCAACATCGCTTCTGACAATAATATGATGTCATATTGGGGAAAAAAGCAAATTTGCAACACTAACTGAAAAATGTACATCAACTTAAGCTGTAACAACTTAAGCATTTTATATAATGAAAAGATCTCTTTCCCTTCCATGGCTGGGAACAAAGGAAGCAAAATTTGCCATGTTCTCCAGATTGGAGGGATGGCGTACTCTCTCTCCTGCCAATCACAGAGACAGTAGCCAATCATGGGCATCTGTGAGTTCATGTATGTGGAAGAGGGTGTATAGTACTTTCCTCCGAGTATGTTGCACTGCCCTGTATGAGCAGCAGTTTGTAAATATGTGGTTGGTTGTTTTGTGATAGGGAGAGCTGGCTGGTGGGTGGGAACTGGCAGGTCACCAAACTGGGGAGAAAATGGCAAAATAAATAAATAAAAAATAGTTAAAATGTTCTTTAGGGGAACACCATAGAATATTTTTTAGCTCCCTAAAGGACCGTCCATTGTGTTGTTCCTTACCATTATTGTTGGTGCCACAATGAACTGAATAATTATTTCCAACCACAAAGATCCTTTCATGTAAACATTTATAGTGGGAAATTATTGTTCAGTGTTTGTGTCAGTGAGTTTTGCATGTTCTTCCCGTATCCATGTGGGTTTCCTCCGCTCTAAACATGTAGAACAGAAGTTGACTAACCCTGATTTAAAATAATAAGCAATACTCAATAAGTCTAAATATCTAAGTTCTTCACATTAGATTACCTTTCTGTGAGACGTTTTCATCCTCCCCATTTCCCTTTAGGAACCAAGGCCCTTCTTTTGTGCATATCAATGGAAAAGGCTACCAGCTGTTTTTTTTTTTCTGCCCAGTGCCTCCTGAGGAGCATCTGAAACCATTTAAATCAAACTCAGTCACAGTTTCCACAGCGCATTATAGGCATTCCAGCAGCTCCTTGCTCCGTGCTGGCCTGCCGAGCTCTGTAGGGGAAAAGGGGAGGATGAAGACGATGAAGAGGACTAGGAGAGCACAAATATTCTGCCCTGCAGAGCTCCCTACCGATGCTTTCAATGAGCAGAGGTGCTGGGAGAGCCTTCAGGGTCCAACCCTTCCCTGTGTGCCGATAAGACGGTGCCCTTTTTTTAGTCTCTTTGTATGCTTTCTGGCTGAGGAGAGGAACAGAGAGGCCGAGGGAGGGAGGAGGGGAGAAAAGGAGAGAAAAGATGAATCAGAAGGCACGGCGCGGACTGGCGCACCCCCGTGGTGAGGCGCTCACTCAAAAGTCAGCGTGAAAACAACGCAAAGTGGGGGGAGAAAAATGCAAAGAGAAAGAGGACAGCATGAGATGCTGGCTGCATGACAGCCGTGGATTAACGTTAGTAAACTACGTGAAGGAGAGCATTTATAATCTCCACAGCACACTTCAAATATTAACCCACAAATTTTACATTATATAGTTTATATTTCCCTTTTAAAATGTCATTAAAGGTGGATGATTTAAAACACGCTCGCCTGGGACCTGCTACCCTGCTGAGCTGAACTCTAATGCTAATCTAACACACCTGGCTCAAATATTCCGATGCCGCTGAAGACACTCATTAGCCAGATCAAGTTTGTTAGGCTTCGACTGGATACAGTCTCCATATGGCACTAGGAGTCCAGGAGTAGGGTCAGACATGCCTCTTTAAAATACTTCTGTACAGGGACATGCTATTAAATCTCTCGGAGGCTCGCTTTGCTAAGAATGAGGCCTTCAAACTTAGCAAAGTGGCACTGACTTTCACTCATACTGAGTTAAGGGAAGTTATGTAGCTTTGCATAAAAAATGCAAAGGGTAAAGCACCCAAAATGATGCAACAGAAAAATGTTCATGCTATAGCAAAATTAACCATGCTCTCTGGATACCAATCAGAGCGACACTAGCCTTTGATGGGCATCTGTGAGCTCATGTATGCAGAAGAGGGCGGATAGCATTTTCCTATAAGTGCGTTATGCTACCCTCTGCCTTCTCCCCTCTCTCATGTTAATGCTTCATATCTGACTGCCTGCATGACACTAAAAACAGCTTGCTGCCACAACTTATTTGTTGTTATGTCTCGATACATACCTCTAGTATACTGAGGGGAACAATATACAGTATACTCACACAATTACACTTGAATAGTACTTATTTTTTCCGACACTGAGAAATAGACACCCCTAGAAACTGCACTATTGAACTTCTGCATGGGTATTGTGACATTCATTTCCACTCACACTCATAAATGGTTGATTAGAACATAGAACCACAATGACGACAACGTCCACTCATTATCAGTTAGCAAAATGATCTTGAGTGGCCTGTCATCAAAAACATTGCTCTTTCCAGCATCCATTGCCTTCTGGTCAACGTCTCCTGGCGCCGAGTCTTCTGGCGCAGGATGCACATGTGGTGCTATTGACAGTGATTGAGAACAGGACAGGTCAAAAAGTCACACTGCGGGCACGCTGCAACAACTGCTGGACACTGGCTCTCGATTTCGGGCCAAGTTTAGGCAAACACACGACGCAGACTTCAGCCCTCCATTCAGGAAGGGAGGTCCATTCCTGGTGGTCTGCTGTCATATCATCTTTCACTGGACAAAAGGCGCAGGAAGGGACGAGAGATCCACGCATGCTGCGGGAGACCGTGTTAACCAACCCCCTACACACACATATACACCCACAGATACACAGACATGCACACACATACACACACATTTCTGGGCTTGGGGTTCCTACAGGCCCCACAGCTGCTCTGAACAACTGTCAAATTGATTATTTAAAGATTTTACAGAAATGCTGATATGATTTCTCCATATTGATGACTGTGTATAAACTAAATGTCAGTAATAAACCATTAGCTCTGGATTATGCAATGCATATTAATAAAAAAAAAGTAAGAATTCAAAACTCACCTTGTCCTTTGTTACAAATTACAAAAACCGCATTCACCTATATATTCAACTCTATAGAACAGACAATGCATTAACTTCTCTAGTCTGTATACACTACCAAAAGTGATCTTATATACAATACCATTTGTGATTGCTATTTTTTTTAAGTCAAGTGTCTCTGATCTTCTGAATCACAATTATGGTAAACTTTCCTTTCCTGACAGATATTTCATTCAAACTACACAAAACGTCTGCCACAAAACTGAGCCTTATTTTTGAACGCAAAGTTTAGCCTCGCTATCCAATTTATACCATGCATGTATACTGCATGGTATGCACTACAAGTCTTTGTGTAAGCAATAGCCATGCTCACTGCTAAACAGGGTCCTAAATTCAAGCATATTGCCATGCAGTCGCAATGGACAAACACTGGTGGAAGAATAGTTTGTTCATATTAATGTTCATGTTTGTGAAATGAGATGTTCAAAAAGAGCATATAGATGTGATATTCAGGTTTGGCCATGTAGTGTATGTGTACAGGAACCTAGAATAAATAATGTGTAAATTATATCAGAAGGGAAAAGATAGCACTAGGCTCTTTATATTTATGCATTTAACAAAGCTTTTTTTTTTTTTTTTAACAAATCCCACAACAAAAAGGGTTCTGCACTCACAATTAGAGGACTAGGATTGTGCATCATACCGCAGCTTATCAAAGTCAGGAGATCTCAGTTTGGCTGTTAGATCCAACCTAGATCACTACTTTCATCCGAAGCACCCCGAACCCTGCATCCCATAAACAAATGCTACCAAATTGTTAGGTTTGTTGGGTTTGTCAGGTATAGGTATTATAGTATATATTTCACATAATATTATCATGAGGGTAAAGCCTATTTTACACCAAAGGCAACTCATTCCATGTGTGTGGGAGCATGGAGCATCCATTACTGTGCTTTCTTGCACTGGTTTTGTAAATACATAAATGTAACATAGAAATACCTGTACATTTTATAAACATGCATTACCATTGTATAGGATCACAAAGTTCGTTAAGCCGATGAGATTTTCACTTCTATGCTCTGTGGCAGGTAGAACTTTCACAAAGTTCAGATTTTACCCGATTCCTGAGAGTGTGAGGCTGCAGTTGGCTACAGACTGAAATATTCACCCATGTGCTGCTTAGATTATGGGCATACACTTCTAGATACAAACAGCATGAATATTGTATTTTGGAGTGCTGCTAGCTAGAAACCACATTGCAAAAAAAAAAAAAAAAACATCACCAAGTGAAAATCTTGAATATAGTCAAATTTATCCAGTCTTTTCTTTTATTTATTATTACAATAAACCAAATATAAGTTTATTAAACCCACTGCTAGACATTTTTACTAATTTCAAGCTTTCAAGCTTTCGTTCTAGTTCTATTGGCAGATAACAAGATTGAATTTAGTAAAATGTCTAGAAGTAGGTTTAATAATCTTGTATTTGGTTCACTGTAATCTCATAATAAGAAAAACTAGGTAAATGTGATTATATTCAAGAATATTTCACTTGCTAAGATGTGTTTTTGGCATGCATGACCATGCAGTGCAAAAAATATGCTTATTTTTATTTGAAATAGCCACGCTAAGAGTGTGTTGGCCGCTGTGCCGCTGGGGTCTGGTGTAAAATGTGCTTTAGAGGAGCTCCAAATTGAATAAATACTAATTTGTAATAATAATTCAAATACTAGAATTATAATAAAATCTAATAATGAAATATTCCATCAATCAAGTTTCTGTGTATAGAAATACATTATGGCTCTCAGTTTCACTCTGTTAGAGCAAAAAGGAAGGCCATCCCTTCCAGCCAGAAAGCAGGGACAATTATGCGCTCTCTATTAATATTCTCAGCCATGGATGGTTGTGGCATCTATCCATCCTATGAAATGGATTCTGCCTCATTTGCTGCTTTGATGAAAGCATCTAACAAATGAACAAATTTGGTAGAAAGATTTGGTAAATGGAATACCGTGTTCATGTGGCAGCTGTACAGTATCACTCATAAACTGGAAGTTAAGCAATGAGCTGTGGATCATCAGTTTTCACCCATTAAGCAAATGTGGCGGTTTAGAGTTTATGAGATTACAAGAGAAGGAAGCAGACAGAGGCAGGTGAAAATCACTGAATGGCATATTCGCTAAACGAGGCAAATAAATCGAAGTACAGTGGAGAAGCTAGAGTCTGAAGAAGCTTAATATGGGATTAAGAGGCTTTTCTTGGTCATCCCTGTCTGCTGTACAACCCCAGCAGATAATACATTTCCTCCTCCTCTCACTGGTAAAAAAAAAAAAAAAAAAAAAAAGGAAAATTGGCAGCAGCTGGATTTAATCACCAGGTCATGAATAATGTCTGTGACATATTAATATAGGTGACTCCAATACCAGAATTATCTCAGTCTTGTTTCATTGAGCATTATTAATGCTTTATTAATAGTGTATTAACTATTTATTAACTTGGACTTAATTTGAGGGGGAACACAGGGGAATGATGCGTCCTGGTTAAAAAATGAACAAAAAGGAGGGCAGGAAGTGGGGTTGGGGTCGATGGTTGTGATGGTCTAGCAGTACTCCAACTTGGCAGAGGCATTTTAAATCAAAGAAGCTCAGCGATTGTGAATTTTCCAATGAATACGTAGACTTAAGCATAGAAAAATAGTGTCCTGTAGATTTCTTTAAAAAAAAAAAAATCAAGCAGACTCTTTTTAAAAGTAGGCAGGCTGAAGATCAGAAAAAAATTGCACTGAATAATGAAGTGAACAGTGAATGAAGGTTAGACTTTAAACTAAGTCGATACTTTCTGTGTAGTAGTATGCTAGAACACAACTTTTTTTTTATTTAGATGTATGAAACAATCTGATTTATGGAATTTGCATTTTACACAGTTGTAAACAGTAACAGTACAGAGAAAAAAAGTTAAATGCCTAGTGTCCTAAGCTAATCCTTTGGAATTTTCATAATATCTAATTATGCTGATTAATTTGTCACATTAATTGGGCAAAATTACATTAGTAGGCTGACTAAAATAATTAAATTATGGGGAATTATATTTTCTGTCTTTTTTTTTTCCTTTGTTTTTTAACAATCGTTTGCATGTACAAAGCCTCAACCTACCAGAATATGTGCACAATCCCCTTGTTTTCGTAGCTGGAATGCTGGATTATGTAGGAGTCTTTAATCAGTTTTCTGTTGAAATGAGTGATCCAGGCCTGAGGATGATTGAGACATGGATAAAACCCTCTCATCTCTGTGTGGATAATAAACATCCATAGTGATCTCCCAATCACTTCATTACATCCAGGTTTGGGTGCCCCTCTCTCTCTCTCTCTCTCTCTTTCTTTCTTTCTCTCTCTCTCTGATGTTTGTCAAGGTTCATTCCATCCTCGCCATGCTGATTTATTCATGCTTTCCTTTGTCAACCCTTTCCACAGTTTTGGACCGCAAGATGTGGGTTTTTTTGTTGTTTGCCACTCTCATCTTGAGCATTGTGATTGTTATTTCCCAAATGAACGCATTTGTTCATTTACATACAGCACAGCAAGAAGCTACAAAGCTGCCAGAGGCTGCCAGGGCCTCCTCTTTCTCATTGTCTCTTGCTCTGTGTTTCTCTCTCTCTCTCTTGGGACAGAGATAGAAAAATGTTCTTTTAGGTTTTAAGTTGATGAATATTTTTCAACCTCACAATCCCTCTCTCTGTCTCTTCTCTTTGTCTCTCTCTCTCTGTCTCTTCTCTCTGTGATTCATTGATCTGCCTTTGGTTTAGCTGTCATGCCGTTTGGGTGAGTTCATCCTGCATGAGTCTTTCTTCATCCTCACAACAGAAGGAACGAATTCTACACATGGTCATGCTCCTGCTCCATATGTTCCTGGTCTCGCCATGCATCTCCTACATACAAATTTCACACGCCATAATCAGTCATACATTAGGTACACACTGTGGTAATAGGAACTGGTCTTACAGATTCCTTGTTATCATATTTCAGGTTTGAAACACTAAGGCAATTTACACAATGACAAATATTCAATAAAACCTACATATAGGGCTCATATAGTATTGTAGATAAAGTCAGAGAAGCCTATATCTTTATAAAACCTGATCTAAATACAAGGAGAGTTGGAGAATGAAACAGAAATAATGTCCAGCATTATCCCAGCATCCTGTTATAAGAAAATCTAAATTCTACCAAATTCAATGCATTGTTAAATAACACATCCTGTGTAATGGGACATTCATGGGAAATGTTAACAGGTGTATCCCAATACAATACTATCTGAAGGCAGCAAGGTTGAAGGACACAAAGCCTGAACATTAAAGGTATGTTGTATGTTTGTGGTATGTCCTGGGTTTTAAGTATTAAAGAGACTCAAGAGACAGAAAAAAGGAGAGGAAAATGTGCAATTGCTTGCAAGCTGCAGTGTTAGTGGAATAAAGCATATCAGGTCATACAGTTATGAGAGTGGTTGACATTCAGATATTTTCAGATTATAGCACAGCACTGTTGAAGTCTCAATTCTGATTGGTCAGAAGGTGTTGATTAATCAACACAGCTCTGACAGTGGTGCCGACTGAAAGATAAATCACAGGTTTATATGAATGCATTCATTCTAATATGTTATTGTTTCTATAGTGTTGACTAATTTGTTAGGAATTTTTTCATGATCATGTGCTCTAAGTCTAATAATAAACAAATAAAAAATGTTTTGCTATTTAACAAAGAAAAAATGTATAATCGTTGATATGGTGAAGTTTTCTGTAAGGAGATGTTTATTTAACATTCATGGAAGGAGTCTCCAGTGTCAGAGCTTCGTAACAGTCAGGACAGAGGACTTTGTGCTTTGAGGTTTATATGTAAAAAGACAAGCTGCATTTTTTTTTGTCTTATAAACTTAAAGAGAGAAAAAGAGAGGCTGCTTATAGCTGTAATAACTTAAATGATAACAGGATGTAACTTGTTTCGTGGATGTTCCACAACATTAAATGCAACTATAAGTTGATAACCTGTAAAATATACTGTTCTTAAGTTAACCAAAAAAATTGCAATTGTTGGCAAATTGCAGTGGTACAAGACAAATAAAACATTCCGGATGTACTGTTATAGGAAAATAATCAAATTCAGAGTTTATTCTTTACTAATATTTTATTGTTTGCTTTTTTTATTTTACCGTTTTATTTTACCTAATGTTTTCACTTGTCATGTTTGATTCCCTACAACTATGAGTTGTACTTAAAATTTGACCAACACTGAACTCTATTTCGCTAAACATCCAATTCACGGCACCATTTTCCATGAGTAAGCATATGATTGGTCGGTTGGTCTCTTTCAGACTGGGCATTTATCAGTTTTTCAATTTGGAACAGCTACAAATGGCTAACCCATTGGCTTTATCACATCAGAACAGAATATTCACCAAGTTCCCTATCTTCTGGCAAGATAATGAGATCTGCTACTCGCAAACCCACCCGGTTCAGTTTATCTCTTTTCTGCTGTCACAAGAAGTCGTGGCATTTTTACTACTTTCTTCATTCTTTTGCTCTTTCAAACATTTCAGACATTCTTTTTTTCCACATCAGAGAGTCAGACAGGCTTTGTGTCCATCTCAGCCCTGAGGGGAGTTGCGTCACGAGGCAGATTAATAATTACAGAGGACATAAACAATCTTTGAGTCTTTGATGGCAGACATGAGAGAGACCAAAAAAATTACGGATACTAGTCTAGAGAAGAAGGGAACAAACATTCGCTGTCTAGTTTCCTGTAATTGTCACTCAAATAAATAAATAAATAAATAAATAAATAAACAAACAAGCTTCTCTCTACAAGGCTGTACGTAAGATGTTGCATTACCCAAATTTTTTAACCAGATTCACATTTGCTGCAAGTTAATACTTAAACTATAGTCTTAGCTCCGAGAAAAACCTGAGGTAGAATTTAGAAATGCATTTCATAGTTTTTATTGCAGTAACCTGAGAACTATTATCTACAACATATAAACCAGTGCTGTAGCTCTGCAGTCTAGTTAAAACATGAAATTTAATTTGTCGGGAGAGTTTTACATGAGTTTTAAAATGAGACCATTGTTTATACTTCATAAATGCTTGATAAGCTAGATCCAATGTGTTAGACCAAATGCAATGTAACATTACAATGAATTGAGTATGCATATATTACATTTTGTACACATTAAGTCAGGTAAAATGTTATGCCAACTAATTCCACTGCTCAATCTAAAAAATTAATTAATTAATCTACACCTACAAAAAGTCAGGCTTTGTCAATAATTTGGACAACTACATCTCAGGGGAAAACTCATGGTCTGTATGAGTCAATCAATAAGGCAATTATGCTGCATGTGGAAAACAAAGGCAAAACCTTGCAAGGACTGGATTTGAGTGAACTGGCTTAAATACTGGTTAAAATCAAGGGTAAACAGGAAACGTCCATAACCAACTGAGTAAAATCAATATAATGTCCAGGATGGATTCAGGTGTGGAATTGTGGCTCCTGGATCGCCAGTGGAATTGGATTTTGAAGAATCTCTTCCAACCATGTTGAATTTGGCATCAGTTTTTCAAGTAGGCGAGATAAAAATAATTCAAAATTGCACTTGTGAAAGCTTTATTACAAATTTATAACTTTCAGATTAACATTCAGACTGAATCTGAATGTATCTCCAAACACTGGTACCTGCACCATAGACTTGCTTTTAACTATGTGTATGTGTACACAGGATGGCTGCCGCACACATCCAGTGGTCATGTGGAGTGTTTCTTGTGCACATCCTCAGAAACTAGGTCTATGCATGCAAGTAGTGTAATACCAGCGTAAATAGCTGGGTCAGTATAACACCACGGGGCACTTTGTCCGAAACTGACTAACCAAATTAGCATTGTGGCTTTCTTATTATGATGCTTGAATTTTGTAAACCTCATGTAGCCTTCAAACCTACTGAAGGGTCTGCCTTGATTGTCAGTTTTCTGGCTTTTCTAGATTAGTAAATACTTTTGCATTTAAGGTCAGAGTTTTTGATTTTAGACTCAGCTCATGACAACAATCACAATGACAGCAGAATGTTTTAAGAGAGACAGAGCTTGTCAGTAAGTTTAATATCACTGTGCATGAACTTGCTAAACATTTCAGTTCAGTATATAAATAAAAAAATGTAAACCGTAACTGTTTAATTTAAATGGAGAGGTGGGGTGAGTAGAGCCAGAATATCTGTGTGTTTAGAGCAAACTTAATCTGTCATGGACTGTTTGAATTGTCTTCTGTCAGGTAAGATTATGTCATCTTTTACCTTCTATAAAATAACCTGTAGATATAACCTACGGGTGGATGATATGACAAAAATCGTATCACTATTCTCAAAGACATTTCTATGATACAAGATATGTGTCACAATTTGCTCACAAACTGATAGAAATAGTAATCATTTAATAAAAACTAATCATTTAAATGAAAAAATATATATAATTATATAAGAACTGTAAATATTACTGTTTTATTTCTTAAAATAAAATTTTGACATCAAATCAATAGCTTCTAATCAGTTTGTAATTAAATGTATATTATATATATATATATATATATATATATATATATATATATATATAAACAAATATAAAAATATATAAATATATACATAGATATATATATATAGAGAGATAGACACAAAAATAAATTTTTTGTATATAAAAACCACCACAATCGATGT
>CM075004.1:27788502-27896005 GCA_037576675.1 Pangasius sanitwongsei | reverse complement strand
TAATGAAGGCTGCTGGGTTTTGCTGCAAAAATAAGAAGCAAGTGTGACAGTCAAAGTCTCCAGAAGAACTGCGGCTGGTTCTGCAAGATGCTCACTAAAACTTACAGCTCATTTCCTTATAAAACTGCACAAATTGTGCCTGAGACTACTATTTTTTTTTAAGCGAAGGATTGTCACACCAAATATTGACTTTGTTTCATTTATTACTGTTTACTGCTCTTTATAGTAGTTTTTTTTAATGTAGAAATATTGTTATTTATATTAATATCATTATTTTTGAAGGCATCTTTGCTCTACAGCATTTCTTTGTATATATATATATATAAAATTATATTATACACTGTATAATATAAAATGTAGTTCAGATCCAGTGGTTTCAACTCAAGTCACTACTGGCCCCATAGCCACATCCTGCACAGTTATTCATGCAACCAAACAACTTGTCAAACATAATGGTGTATTAAACAAAATGATGACTGTTGTCAGGTTGGCACAGTGGTGCACCAGGTACCACTGCCACCTCACAGCACAGGGTTTATGTACCATGCACTCAGTGTCTGTACAATGTCTGTACAGAGTTTCATATATTCTCCCTGTATTCAATTAGGATTTTTCCTGGTTCTTCGGTTTCCTCAGTCCTTCCAAAACCATGCCATTAGGTGGATCGGTAAATGAGTGTGCATGGTTCCCTGCAGTGGACTGATGTCTCCATCCATGATGTATTCCCATCTCACGCACGGTGTTCCAGGGATAGGCTCTATGACTCACCGTGACCCTGACCAAGATAAAGCGATACCTGAAGCTGAATGAATGAATTAATGCCTGTTGTAATCACAACATTTGAAAACAAAGAAGCTGTTTGATATCCCTAACACAACTGATTTATTTAACTTCACTTAAGAATAAACCAGTCCTACTGCTCATCAGTGCTTAAGCTTTAAGCTTAGACACAACTCAATTTACATTAAAAGTTACAAAGGTTAGGGTTATGGTTTGGGTTGGCATTCATACCTTTTCTGATTACTTGTTTTGTAAGTAGCACAAAATCCAACCACACTCACTCTTTCTAATTTGTACAAATTTGACTGGGGAATGTTAAAGAAACTTAAGAAGAGCATCCATTTTGTGCTTTTTGGTGTTGCTTTTGTAATTAGGAAGAATACCAATCATTCTGGATTAAGTATCTGATCATAGTGTCATTGCATTACAAAGTGAATATATAGTTTACTGTATTTAATAAGACAATTTTTGAAGATTTTTCCCTGAAAAAAAGGCATTGTTGAAAATTCGTAATTGAACTTTCCATACATGCTCCATTCAGATTTTATCGAGAAACACATGTATTTACTTCAGTAAAATCTTTCACAACACAACATAAAGGTAAGGAGAACAACAACTTTTGTTTTCTTTTTCTTTTTTCTTTTTTTTTTGGCCACAGTTTTTGACCAGGGCCTCTACCATCAGACACTGGGAGTCTTCCAGACTTCAGCATGGTTTCTCTTCACATTCATCACCTGCTATCATTGATGCCCCATGGACACCCTGCAGTCTCGCCACTCTCTACAGCGCCAGGTAGGGTGCCAGGGAAGAACAATGCCCAAGGATTAGCATTAAAAGGCCAGGGACTAGGCCCAACATCCCAGGACTCTTTGAGGCATGGGGGGTGGCACAGAGGGCTGCAGCGGCTGGGGTTAGAGTGTCAGGAGTCCAGGAGAAACGGAGTATGGAAACGGCTGCCGCTAACACCCACCATGGGGCCAGCTCGGTACACAGCGGGAGTCTCTGTGTGGAATCGTACATCTGTTCACTACGGGAGAACACGCCTGACACAGAGATAATTCTTTTCCTTTCTTCTTCAGGCTCCTCCTTTTTGTTCCCCCATTTCTCACTTCACTTTTCATGTTTTTTTTCATGTCTCAGTCATTGTTTTGTCCTGAAACTGAGTCAGAACTGAGGAATGAGTACATGGTACTTTTCAGTAGCCTTGTTGATCTAAGTTTCAATCGTGTTCAGATGAACTGGCATGGACAATAGTATGGTCAGATTGGTGATAATCTGTCCCAACGGCTAATCTTTGTTTTTAACCAGAGCCAACTTAGCCAACACAGCTAGCCGCTCGCAATCACGATTATGCATGCAGTCTTTCAGAAGGAATAGGATTACTGTTAAAAAAATTTAGCTTCCGTTTTTCTCCCTATGTGTATAAAGCATAATTGTCATGATATGTGTCATTTTAAGCCGATTTTCCATCCTGTTATGCGATGAATTGGAGCGAATAAGCTGGAAGCAGCAGATGGCTAACAGCCCAGTGCGGTTGCTAAGGTTGCCTCAATGCTACTCGTGGAGTGTTCAGGTTAGCATGGAACGAGACAAGAGGGCTACACACAGAATGAGCTATCAATCATGTAACAAGTGTAAAGTGTAAAAAAAGTCAAACATTCTTTATTCATCTGTGTTTGGATGGCAGGCATATTGGCAAGTTGTCATGACAACAGGGATGTTCTGCTGAAGAAGACTTGCCGTCGACTGTCCAATCAGATGATGGCAGCTTAAACTGCAGCGTGCATGCAAGTGTTGGGGGGGACACACATTTTCCAGATACACACAATGCCAAGGACGACGCCCTGGTCCAAGACCACCTACGGATCATCATCGGCTGCAGGAGAGGGATGGCTAACGGACAGACACAATCCATTTCGGAATGAAAACAAGGCGGAGGAAGAAACGAGACGGGGCCAGGTAGGGGGTCGCCTTAATGTTGACTGGTCTGAATGTCATCGATTATCTTTGCCATCTTTGCAGCCCGCCATTGTGGGTTATTTCTGAGAAACACAACATGAAAATGCGGAAATTTGGTAACAAGATTGCCGTTTAGAAATCATGAAACTCTAGCAGGTGGTTATAAGGGCAAAGATGTGTGAAGAATGTCAAACATAATGGTATATAATGAGCAAAATAACAAACCTGCTAACACTTGTGTCAAGCTAATACTGGCACTAAACATACTAATACACCAATGCTACCAAAAAAAGAATGGACTTTTATTTTTATGTTGATTTCTGCATTTTCTCTTTTCCTCCCCTGTTGAATTGGATTAGAATAAGCAGCGGCAAAATGCCTTTGGACGACTATAGCCACTGTTTAGCAATGGATGCACTGGAAAGGAAACCCCACTTTTTCCGTCTAGCACTGCAGGTAGCCATATACTCTTACCCTCTCCAACAGAGATCCTTTCGGACCGAATCACAGAAAATATCTTATAAGGACCCAATGAAGGGCCCTCACATAAGACGATTAAAATCTTCATTCATTCACAGTGAATCTCTTTCACATCCCCTCCTTCTTCCCCCTCTGTTCTTCAAGCTTGACCATCATGGGGTCTCGGTGGGAAGCCAGTAAGAAAACTGACCCCCAGTGGTGGATATCTTTGACTCTTCAAACAGTGGGCTAAAATGCAGAATGTCAGCATGCGAAACCCACCTTTACTGACTCTTGGTTGGATATCAAGCAGATTAGATATTGGATACTGGCCTTGTTTTGAAAACCTTTTTGTTGGTTCTAATATGATCGATGATCAGGTTGAAGCCATAATCGTATCATTAGATTTGCTTTGGAGATAAGAACCGTGTCATATATATGTAAATAAGTATTGCATAACATGAAAAAAGATTACACTTTACAGAATTTGTATAAGGAAATACTGTAGGTGGGGATGCATTGATTTTTTTTTCTTTTCAAACTGAGTACAGGTACGTTTTTGGTATTCATTAATACCAATAAAGATACTGATACCAAAATGAGTAACATACTTAGCGTTAAGCAACTATGCACATCATGGAACATTACATTTCATGTTCTTTAAATGTTAGCTGGTTGATTTTAAATGAAGTACATTAGCTAGCTACATTAGTCAGCTTGGATCAAGTAGGGTTGTAGTCGAGAGTGGGTTTTGTTTCACTTTGGAAAAGTGCTTCACTACAAGTATAAGAACATTTTATGGTTTTCTTTGTATTGGAATCCCATGTTGTCAATGACCAATAGTTGCTGATTGTCAAGAACAACATATAAGATAAGAGCTGTTACGTTCACTCAACTAACACTGTTTTTTCTAGCCTAGTGTTTGCTGCAGCATTGGCTGCTCCTGTGTGTTGCTAGCAATGATCTTCTCATGCTGAGTTTTATGTTTAAAATGTTATGGCAGTGGATTGTTATGGCATTATTATGGCAGTGGAGTGTTATTGTAAGCAAATTAGACCCTGGAAGCACTTGTGTTCATCAGTGCTCAGTTCTTGCACTAGTGAAGTGCTCTAATGCCCAACCACTTCTCTGTTTGCTCACTTCAATGTGAATACCTTTGTGTGTGCACGCAATTCATGGCACCTTGTGCTCATTTTTAATTAATTGTACACTAGGCTGTCAAGTGGTATTGGATCTTGGTATCTGGGCTTTTTTTGAATGTGTGTACAAATAAATAAGCCCAGTATCAGACTGATACCGATATTGAGACTGGTATATTTTTTTCCCAATACCAGCATCGGTGTCAATGCATCCCTGCCTTTGTGACTGACTATGACAGAAAGGGTTTTGAAGCAAGATTCTTGGCTTGTTCATTTTAGAGGCCCCTTTCTCCTGAAACCAGAAACTATATCTGTATTTGAAGGTCAAACCTATCAGAAAAGTCATGGGACAAGCAATTTCCGAAAAGTTCAGATTTAAGTCTGGGAATTTCAACAATGGAATTGCATGCCTTGTGTGAAACACTGTGTTGGCTATTTCACAGGTCTGCTGATCCAATTTCCAAGTATTATCTCTTGTCTGGTCCTGCTATCACATCAGCCAGTGCAGATTGAGATGGTGTGACCATTCAGACAGTGTGATTGAGACAGAATTAGACAATCACTCCAGGGCTATTGCTATTATAGGACTGTGATTGCTAGACTATTGACTTGCAGAAGGGGCTGTCCTGGAGCAAGTAGAGAATGTCACTCTGTGTGTGCAGATCTAGGAAAATGGAGTATGTGGGGGGAAGGGGGTGGGCAAACATATATATATATATGTTTTATATAACTTAGTATCTTGGACACAATGCAAATACTTCACCTTGAACAGAAATCACTCATATACCAGTAAAGGGAAATTTTACTTGCTCAAAATCATTTCATTTGCATCCAAGTGAAAGATGTGATTACTGTATATTTCTACATCTTTTTGGCATATTTGCTGAGTGAAGATGACGGTAGAAGATGTTTTATTGCTTCAGGTTGACCACCATGACAAATGTGACCTCTGCCACTCCCCACTGGGACTTTCTTCAGTTATTTACAGTCTCCTCTTGACCACACACACGCACAACTCCGGAGACGCTCAGTGATCTATTTAAACCTCTCACCATGTCTGGGATTCCCCGTCCACAACATAAAATGCTTCAGATATAAAGCAAATATGTTACTTAAAGTAGGAAAACAACCTCATCATGGCCTCCCAAATGCAAATTGATAAGGATGACCTACATCATATGAAAAGAATGATTAGGGTTAACAATCAGGTGGAGCACTTGTAGCTTTTATTATCTCAAAAATTGCACTTTATTTTTATGTATTTCTTTCCTTGAAAGAGCTCATTTGTAACAGCCGGCCCTGCTGCTGATCCTGAAGAACATGTGATGTGTCAAGCTTCCTCTGTCCATCTCATACTCTGCCTTCCAGTGCTTCTCAATTTATTTCTTGTCCCTCTGAGTGAAAAAAAGTTGTAACATTGCTTTTCATGGCAGATGTTGTCCTTCACATCAACCACCGAAAAAGCGTCCTTACTCTAGGCAATGCAATTTTGTCTTTGTTTGACCTCTGTAAATTGGATGCAGACAGGCTATTGAGGTGCTCTTCATCTGCCACTGGGATTGTACAGAGTCTTCACATAATTGATATTTTGCATAAACCCATTTATCCTGGGATTTCCTGTCAGTACAGGATGTAAGCTCACAGCCTGGGTGGTTTGGGAGGTAAAAGCATGGACATATCGGAGACCACAAATCCTGACATTTTCACATGAGTGTCTGACAGGTGGACACGTTCATCCCTTTGTTTCTCTGTCCATCTTTTATCACTTCACCCACCCCGTGGCACTCCATCTAATTGTCCTGTCTTCCGCTGAGTCCAGTCAAGGACTGGTATTTCTTCCTGCCAAAACAGACCTAAAGTCACTTTTAATAGCCATATTCACCAGACTGATGCTTCAAATAAGCAGACATGATCCCATGAAAAAGAATTTACCCAGTCCCACAATCATGAAATACAGTACAATCAGAAAGTATTCAGACCCCGTAATTTTTTTTTTCACATTTTATGTTGCAGCCTTATGCTAAAACGCTTTAAATTCAGATTTTATTTGTCACATGCATAACCATGCACAGTACGACTTGCAGTGAAATGCTTTATACAACTGTTCCAACATAAAAAAAGAAAATATAGAAGAATAATAAATATAAAGAAAAATGTTAAATATAAAGAAAAATATATACATAAAAAATCTATGTAACAGTATATAATTATATAATTATAACGAGCCAATCTTCCCCATGTTAATAAATTAGTAACATTATTAACATTATGTAATGTGAATATAAATGGAGGTTGGGTATTTGTTGAAGATGTATGGAAAGAAAGATGAATGACTCTTAGTCCTTGGTGTTTTACTGTTTGACGGCCCGAATGGCCTGCAGGAAGAAGCTCATCCTCTCTGTATTGGCCTTTAGGGAGCGGAAACGCTTCCATGACCACAAGAGAGAGAAGAGTCCGTTGTTCAGATGGTTGAGGTCTTTCACTATTTTCCCAGCCTTGTTCCAGCACCGCTTGCTGTAGATAGAGTGTAGGTCAGGAAGCTCTGTACGGATGGTATGCTCAGCTGATTGCACCACCCTCTGTAGAGCCCTCCTGTCCTGCTGGGTGCTGTTCCCAAACCAGGCTGTGATGCTTCCCGTCAGGATGCTCTCGATGGTGCAGGTGTAAAAGTTCCTTAGTACCATAGAGGGCAGTCGAAGGTCTCTCAAGCATCTAAGGTAGTATGGACGCTGCCGGGCCTTCTTCACCAGGGTGTTAACATGGCAGGACCATGACAGGTCTTGCGTGATGCGAACACCAAGGTACCGGAAACTATCCACTCTCTCCACTGGGGTTCCATTGGTCATGAGGGGTTAGTAGCTCCACTCCTGCTTCGCGCTGAAGTCCACAATCAGCTCTTTGGTCTTGCTGACATTCAGGAGGAGATTGTTCTCCTGGCACCAATGCTCCAGGTTTGTTATCTCCTCCAGGTAGCTCTTCTTCTTGTTCTTCAGAGATCAGGCCCACCACAACAGTGTCATCAGCAAACTTAACAATGGTGGTAGAGCTGGAAGTGGCTACACAGTTATATGTGTGTTTCACAACAATCTACTCTCCATGCCCCATAATCACAAAGCAAAAACCAGATTTGTGATAACTTTTCAAATTTATTAACAAGAAAAAATTGAAATATCACACTGACATAAGTATTCAGACCCCTAACTCAGATGAAGCACCTTTGGCAGCGATTACAGCCTCAAGTCTTTTTGGGTATGATGTGACAAGCTTTACACATCTAGATTTGGGGATTTTCTGCCATTCTTCTCTGCAGATCCTCTCAAGCTCTGTCAGGTTGGATGGAGACCGTCAGTGGACAGCCAGTTTCAGGTCTCTCCAGAGATGTTTGATTGGGTTCAAGTCCAAGCAGAATTTTTTTTGCAGCCTTCCCCAGATCTGTGCCTCAACACAATCCTATCTCTGAGCTCTGCAGGCAGTTCCTTTGACCTCATGGCTTGGTTTTGTGCTCTGATATGCATTTTCAGCGGTTAGACCTTATATAGACCGGTGTGTGCCTTTCCAAATCATGTCTAATCAGTTGTATTTGCCACAGGTAGACTCCAATCAAAGTGTAGAAATGTCTCAAAGATGATCCAGAGAAATGGGATGCACCTGAGATAAATTTCATGTGTCATAGCAAAGGATTTGAATACTTATGTCAATGTGATATTTCAGTTTTTTTCTTTTAAATCATTAATTTTATACTTTATACTTTGTAATAAAGTTATCACAAATCTGTTTTTTGTTTTGTCATGATGGGGTATGGAGTGTAGATTGATGTGAAAAAAAAATATTTGCAGCATGTGATGTACCTTTAATTAGCTTTCAGACTATAGCTTTACAGTACATGGTATGTATGGTCCAATTATGCATCGTAAATTTTTTTAAAAGGTAAACTACAGCCTCATTCTCAGTGCTCTAAGGTGCAAGATACATACTAAAGGAACAAATGATGTAAGCTTGATGGTATGACCCAGGAACAAGGAAAAGTACTGTTTGGTTCCTTTATTTCTGAGAATGTAGTGAAGAAGTAACATCACAGCCAAGTGTTACCCAAGGACTTGCTAGTCTTTCTGTCAAGGGCACAAACATGATGTGCTACCTCAGACACTTTCTCAGAAAAGGATAATGACTATTGCAGAGTCGTCCCCAACACTCGAATTCATATTCTAACTAGCTTATTATATTATATTAGCTACCATTTTTAACCTTGATGATTTTATCCTCGACCTTTTTTGAGCGACAGTGCAGACACTCCAGTCACATGATGACCAGTAAAGACATGCCTCTTGACTCCCCGAGCTGTGAAGTACATTCTGGATGTGCTGGATGTGAAGAGCTCTCACAAGATTAATGAATACTTTACAAGCCCACTCTTATCATAAGGGTACATACAGTTTCTTCTCAGTTTTGAATAGCTAACAAACAAAACACTTATTAACATCATATTAAGGGAAATATGCCAAGAGATATGCTGATCGTACCATAACAAAGCAAAAAATGGAGTTTTAAATCCATTTGAAAAAGTAATTCACAGAAACTATGGTTATAATAATTTAATAATTAAACATAGAAAATATCATAGAATTATATAACCATTATAATGTATGCATGAGATTATGGCAAGCTTTGAAATATTTATTAATATTAATATTTGCTGCATTAATAGCCCTAGTTGTAATTATCACATTAATCATTTCAAATGTGGTTTAATTTAACAATACGGATTCCAGCTCCATTATATAGCAGCTATATAAAATAGCACTTGATCCAACACATCCTATTATTTTGCATTTTGAAACAGAGACACTCTTCTGTTTTATGCAAACTCCACCTCATTTGCATAACTCTCACACAAATCTCTAAATAGCACTTAAGTTTGTAGTTGTGTCTGAAATTGGAATACTGATGTGCACAATTTCAGTATTATTTACTCACTACAAGTGCATAACTCAGCTCTTAATAAAGTCCATTTTGAATATACTGATCATCATGAACATCCTACCAAACCTACTGTAAGAATATCCGCATGTTAGAGCATTTGTGAGAGACCTCACAGCATCAACACCTGTCGTTTTGACATAAAAAACACCCACACAAGTCATTTGTGACAATAACTAGAACGTTTTGTTTGTCAGATCCGCTTTTACCTGAGTGTTACTGTCAGAGTTAATTCACCACCTGTCTGTCATGTGTGCTTAAGGCAGATTCAGCCATCCTCAGCTGTCACTCCCTCGGCAATATTACAATCACTCATGCAACTCCGCAAATGTCAGAGCTCATCTTTTGGCACATGATGTATGTACACAGCCAAATCATCAGGGTTGAGTTGATGTCAGAGTTTAAAGGCCTAATGTGCATCCAAGCTAGTGTTAGAATGTGTTCTTAACATTAAGGATATTCGGTTTCAGTGAGAGGAGCCATAACCTGGAGTGTTTTCCCAGATCACATCTGATCTAGTTCATGGATCAGATCAACACACTTAGTACTGTTTGTCTTTACTCTTCTACAAACGTATACTTTAATTTAAATGATTTATATCCTCACCATCCGATGTCACCCAGAAGACGATAGCTTCCCTTTTGAGTCTGGTTCCTCTCAAGGTTTCTTCATCATGTCGTGTCAGGGAGCTTTTCTGGCTTGATAATTAGGAATCTAAATTTACATCTGGGTTTCTTTAAAGCTGCTTTGTGACAACACAGTAGTGAAAGATTCCTAAGTACATGAAGGACTGGAGGCCCAGCATCATCTTTTATTTACTACTATCATCTGGCCCCCATACCACCATGGAATGAGGGTGAAAATAACCTACCTGAACATTAAACCTATATGTGGGCCTTCCCCCAAACTGTTGCCACAAAGTTGGAAGCACATAGTTGTATAGAATTGTATGTCTTTGTATGTGTAGTATTACAAATTTCCCATCACTGGAACAAACGGGCCCAAACCTGTTCCAGCATGACAGTGCCACTGTGCACAAACCGAGGTCCATGAAGAGGTCCATGGTTTGCCAAGGTTGGAGTGGAAGAACTCAAATAACCTGCACAGAGCCCTGACCTCAACCCTACTGAATACCTTTGGGATGAATTGGAACACTGACTGTACCCACAAAGCCTTCTAACCCGACATCAGTGCCTGACCTCACTAATGCTCTTGTGGCTGAATGGGCAGAATTTCCCACAGCCACACTCCAAAATCTAGTGGAAGGCCTTCCCAGAAGATTGGAGGTTATTATAACAGCAAAGAGGGGATTAAATCTGGAATGGGATGTTCAACAAGCACATATGAGTTTTGGCCATATAGTGTATATTCATGGACCGCCATTGGCACACAAAACATTAACTGACCCTTATGGCAATGGCAATATTTGTCCTACAGTTGTCTTCTATCCTGGTTCTTACCCATTATCTTTAAATAGTCTTCAGGATATTGGCTATCATTAGAGAAAGGCAATACATAAAGCTTTGCCTTTGATGCAGTATGCACACAGCATGTTAAGCTTCATTATATTCATTATAAACAAACAAGTTCCAATTCATTTATATCTTGATGTATAGAAATACAGTATCATACTGCCTGGTTACAACATCTCACACTTTTCCCCTTACCCCAAATATAGTCAATCAGCCAAGACATGTTTGGTATCCAACGTTTGCTACTTAAGCTTTGGACTAGAGCTATGAGACTAATGAGCTAATGAGTAATAGATATCTGTACATAGTATAGCAGGAAATGTAAGGGCTGATTTGGCTCACCTGAACCTTGTATGCAACCCTGACCAGGATAAAGCAGTTACTGAAGATGAATGAATGACTACTTTACTGTTCTTTTTCTCCTTGAGTCTTTTAGCTGCTACAAGTCTGCCCAAGCTGGACACTGACCTTGAACAATGACAGAAAGAAGCTGAAAAGAAGCTAGTTCATGTGAAATGGCAACAAACAGGGTCTCAGCATCATACTTACCATGGGTCTGTTGTGCTGTCCACAAAGAGCACCGTCAGACTTGTTACACTCCCCCAGAACCTCTTCAATAAATATTTGCCTCAAATCGCCTCCAATTCCTCAGAAATGCTGAGCAGACTCTCTGATGTGGTTTAGGACACAGAGTGACTTACTGTAATCTATAAAAATGAACAAAGCTTTACTGTGTAGCCAAGTGGGGGCAGCCATCTCGGACAACTGGAATCACTTTTTGCTTAACATAATTTGGTATCGTTCCATGCAAGTGTGTGAAAGAATATTATGGGGAGATGGAAATGCATGATAATAGAGTATAGTTCCACTTTAAACTTAAAATTAAAATATGGACTATCTAGCTTGGGCAATTTAAAGCATAAAGATTTGGGCATGCATTTACAAAACAGGTTTGGGTGAGACAGACTTTCAGTATTGTTCACTACATTATCCTTGTAGTTTCAGTGAAAAACTAAAGACGCCTAAAAGCTAATTAACTAAAAGATTGGAAAATTGAGTAATATTTTTCACAGAACCATTGATTTAAGAGAGATAAATGTGTTTGCTGTGCTAGGGTCTCATCTCCTAGCATAAAAGACTTAAAATACATACAAATGACAAATTAATAGAAAAAACATTGTCTCTATTATGGTGTGAGAGACATTTTGCTGGCATGGCTTGGATCCATTTTTCCCCCTAAAGAGAAGTGTCACTGCAAATCAATACAAAGCTATTCTGACAGATTAGCTTGTGATGAAACATTTCTATCCAAATGGCCCTGCTCCTCCTCATCCACAGGACACAAAGGCTCACTGAATGGTTTGATGAAGAAAATAACATAAATCATATGCTACTGTCTTCACAGTCACCAGATCTCAACCAAACTGAACACTTATGGGAGACTTCGGACGCATGTGTTAGATAGTGCTCTCCACTACCATCATCAAAGCACCAATTGAGGGAATTTCTTTTAAAAGTATGGTGTTCGTAAGTACAGTTCTAGTACAATTCCAGAGACTTATAGAATCTATTTCAAGGTGAATTAAAGATATTCTGGTGGCTCATGATGGCCCAACACCTTACTTAGATAGTTTATGTTGTTGTTGTTTTTTTTTCTTTTAATGTGTCACTTGTGTATGTTAAAGAATTACTGAAATGAAGCAAGTCATGTGTTGATCAAGTATTTAAATATAAGATGTATTATGTTTTGGCAGATTTAGGGAGAAATTAAAAGGGAAGAGCAAGAGACAGTCTAAAAGATAGACAAGCAGGAGATAATCCATCCTTTATGCCTCTTCCCTTATTGTTCTTAATTACAGTTGCTTAAAATGAAGCCTGGTTCTAAACTGCCTCACCTTATGCTTTCTGTCATGATCTTCTGTGGTTTTATCATACTGTGTGCACTGGAAAGGGGGGATAGCTACATTTTCCCCACAGCTGTAATAGGAATGAATCGTTGTGAAATCCAAGCCGAGACATTAAAGAACCGAAGCCCTAACAAACAGAGTCTTGATACCAGATGGGACTGGATGATGAAAAGAGCCTAATCCTGGCCCAGGCTCGCCTTCCATCAGCGCAGGCACTACAAAGCAGCTCATGCTGAGCTCTCGCAAGCGAATACTCTTTTTTTTTTATACCTCGCCAAACAGAGCATCACACCACCCCTCCCTTTCTTTCTTTCCTTCTCTTCATCTCCTTCTCTCTTATACATCCAAACCTTACATTCTGTACATACATCTCTCTATATATAAATCATACATTTCTCTTTCTCACTCTTGGCTTCTCTTTTTGTCTTTGTCCAGAGCTCTCTCTCTCTCCTCATCTCTCTCTCTTTCTCTCTCTCTCTGTCTGGACATGAGGATTTGCAAATGTGGCATTAGCAGATATTGCGGTCATGCTTTCATCCGTAGGGACTTCTAATTGCTCTACAGTTCTTGCATTGGAAATGAGAACACTATGCCCGGCTAAAAAGGCCCTCCTCTCTGATTTGTATTCGGTATACATGGCACTGTATGACATACGAGTGGCTTTTATTTCTCTCCTCTCCAGTTTTCCCACCCTCCTCCACCCATCTGTAGTCAGAGCCTCTCTCTCTCACTCTCTCTCTCTCTCTCTCTCTCTACTTCCATGCTTATCCTATGATGCATAAGGCCTGCTAATTAGATTCAGCACTGAATTAAAGTGGTGTTTGTGAAAAACACATCTCGCTCACTTGTTTTAGATGCTGTAATTTCTTCAGCACTTTGTGTGAAGGCACATGTTGTTCAGCTTCAGTATTGCCTGTATGTTTTTAGAAAGTAAAGCAGAGCACTGTGTGGATAAATCATAATCAATTCTATCTGTTAACACATGGCACTGCTACACAGTGTTTTCATTCCAACACTGAAAAAAAAACATCTTCTTTTCTGGTGTTTCCTGCAGTTAAAATACAACGATTTTAGATGTTCTCAGACAGTGATCAGGAAACATGGGCCAGGCGTGCAATGTAACAAAGTAAAGCATGAGGATCTAGTGTGATATGGGTACAACAACTCTAACAGAAGTACTACCAAAAAAGCTACTGTAGTTTCTAGTAACAAGGTATTGATGCATTTCTGGGTTCTATGCCTATTCTAAAACCATTCTGTACAAGTGTGACAACTGTGTATAAGACTTGACAAGCTGTGCTGCTAGAGGAAAATAATCAATGACTGTGTGGTGTGCAAAGTGGAGTTACTGTTACCTCCCCAAAGTTGATCCTTTTCCAATCACAGCACCCCGGAGTGTATTATTTCTTTATACCACAGCAATTTGCTAATGATTAAAATTTTTTAATTTGTTAATGAATGTCATAATTTTTTATCCATTTATGTCATAAACCTCTGCAAAACAAGTTAGTTCCTGTTATAGATTTTGTTATATCAGCTATAAGTGATCATTCCCTCATAAGCCTCTCGTGTTCCCTCTCTCTCTTAAGTTAATAAACAAACAACAACAACAAACGAAGCTTATCGTGTTTTAAAGAAAGCAGAAAGTAGTAATCTTCTCTATCCTGAAGACTTTCCTGTGGTGGAAAACTTACTGTCACAAACAGCTGACACTCCTTTATTAAAATTTAAATAAACTTGTCCTTACTGAAAACTTCACCATATCAATGAATCAATCATTCCTTGTGTGCCATTAGTTCTGCAACAATAAGTAGAGGTGATTTTAGTGTGTATGTGCTCTCTGCCAGGCTTTAGCAGAGTGTGTTGATTTATGCCCAGTGATATTGTGACATTATATCTAAATTCCCATATTATCTAGCATACTATTAGCTAGCTACTACTCTAGTAAGTAGTTATACACTGGACTCAGGAGATGGTTTAGCATCCATATTCAAGAAGAGTTTATTAACAGTACCAAAGTCCAAAACAATAGACTAGGCAAGGGTCAAAATGCCATCCAGAGGATAAATCAAAGAGTAGTCAGAAAGAAAGAAAAGGTTCTAAACACATACAAGGCCATCAGGGATAAACAAATGCAACTAGAGAATTGGCAAGACTTCGCAAAGAGGTACTAAAAACTGAATTTGGACTGGTGGGGAGTGGTAATGTCTTGAGCTGGTGTTGTCTCATCTAATGTAATGTCTTGAGCTGGTGTTGTAATGTCTTGAGTCTTCTTTGTGGCTCAGTATCTATGTAAATGTTCCCAAATTAATTCTTTTAGAATGAATTCTAATAAAAATTCCTCTTTCAGATACTACCATCTGAAACACACCCTGCTATTTCTGCAATTCCTGAACAAGTAACAGGTCCATCTCATAATCATGTCATAATCATGTCCCCAAAAATGGCTCTGCATATATGAGCATAATCACCCTGAAATCCCAAAAGCTCGGATTGCAACAGTAAGGCTCCAGCCAGACTGTCCCTGAAGCTTGACAAGAGAAAAATGCATCTATCACAGAAGGGAAAAGCAATTTATGGGGGGTAAAAATCCACATTCCCGTACGACATTACAGTATTTTGTATGATAGCCTTTTGGCAAGAGCTCTGTACCTCAAATCCACCATTATATCATAAGACTGTGGTTACGCTAGAATAACTAAAAGATCACATAAGGAGATCTGTCTGTTTATCATGTAACAATGGTGTGTGGTCAGTTCTAACAATAGCACCACATTATAGAACCACAAGTCCCCAAAAAAACTCTCTGCTCCTGAATGAATCTGGAGGATTGTGTCCTGCTATTTGAGATGAATTTTGTGGTGGCTGTGACATGATAATCGCATTTACTGTCTCCATCTTGTTTATGGCATACTAGTTTGCAAAGTCTGTGAACCCTTAGAGATTTCTGTGTAAAAAAAAAAAATTGCCTTAGAGTGCCCCAGAACATGATTGCTGTTGGGTGGCAGATTCCAGATAAATTGGTGTTTGGAACAGAGACTTCATCAGTATCAAGAAAAAAAAATGATCATTATAAATCAGCTCAGATTGTGACCTCAGAAATAGGCTCAAACATGTCAACCTATCACATCTGATATGCAAATTGTTATAGAGTGATGTGAAAGCTCGAAACTTTTAGCCACAGAACCTTCAACTAGCTTTCTAGCTATATTACACAATTTTAGTGATAAACAATGTTGTTGTGGTATTTTTCAACAGTTTTGGCTGCTGTTAAATAAATAACTAAGAATGTGTTGATGCAAATCAAGACTATGATACTGAAATGTCTACTTGTGACAAATGTGAGCTTTCCTAGCAGTAAACTAGCTGGCTAGCTATTTGGGATGATTAAAGAGCATTAAAGTGTTTCCAAAAACCTTATGTGTGGAGACTTGGAGAAATTTTGACATTTTCTACAATATAATGTTTTGAAAACTGCAGTCTGAACTGAAATATGTTTTTCTTTCGCACATATCTCAACCAGAAGTAAAGTTTAAAGAATTAAAATTGTTTTAACCCCAAAAGTGAAAATTGCACTTTGAGAGTAAATTACAATTTCACTGAAGACACCAAATACTATTTGTTGATTTAATTTGCATTTAATTTAACCTGTAATAAATAAAATATAAAATAGTAAATATAATCCCTCATTTTATCAAAGATCATACATCAAGCTTACGATGGAAAATGAGTAATCAAATTGATCATATGCATCATTCACACTTGACTCTGATCACTGTTCACTATTACATTGGTGCTGAAATAATAACTGGTTAATTTGGTGAATTTTGTTCTGTTGGCTAAATTTACCATTTCTTTGTTAGTATTCAAACATTGCAACTATGTCTATTGCTATTTCTACAGTGTAAGCAACGACATATGTGCATCGTGGATAATTTGACATTTGGTATTTATACTGCTTACAAACTGAATCTATACAGCTTATGTCCTTTTTGCCAATACAAGTAATCAGCGATTGGATAAAATCCTGACATTCAGTGCATACATAAATCACACTTAGCTAGCAAGATATCAATAAAAACCAGTGTTGCCAGCTTAGTGATGTTGTCACTAGATATGGTGACTTTTTAGACCACATCACAGCTGCTGGTTATACAAGTTGGAGAGCAGGTTCGCTCGACACATCACCAAGGTGCAAAGTCTGACAGATTTGCCCTTGCACAGGCCTATGTCCTCAACAACCAATCACTGATCACCGTTGTTCCCAGTGACCAATCACTAGTAACCACTGGTTCTTCCACCTATGCAATTGTTCTTCGTTTTAAACTCTATTCTTGGTGATATTTACAAGTAATAAAAGTGATTTATTCCATCCTTAATTTTTTACTTTGTCTTTTCCGAACTACTCACTACCACTGCTTCATTTTGTCCGCATTCTTTATAGAAATTATAGTATTTTGTAAATTTGTACATACCTTCTTTTTAGTGCCATGACCAAAAATGACTTATTTCTATAAGAAATAAGTTATAATTGATTATTTTCTATTCTGATTGTCTATTCTATTGTAACTGTCTGTTCTAAAATCATCCTTCTTCATGTGACACATTTTGATAGGCCAATAATCATTATGATTCAGTAAATATGCAAATTGGTTTATGATATCATATCACAACTTCAAGCAACTTTTTAAGCATGTATTCGCTACAATCCCCTGAAAACAGTTGGCAACTCTGTTAAAATCACCTTTAATAAGACTGACCGTGTTTCTTAAACTGGTAACTAGCTCATTAGAATATTTCTACATTGTTTATGGGAAATATATTTATGTTTTCTAAAAGTAGGTGAGTCATGGTATGTTATAGGCCAAACAAAAAACAGTTGTGGTTAAAACCTCACTTTTCAACATTTTTGGCTATTTACCAGCTACAGCAACATTTGATGGGTTATTATTTGCATATTAATAAATCCTGCCATTTTATGGAGAGTAATGTTGTAGAAATGTTGCTGGGATATTACTATTAGTTTCTCTGACATTAAAAAAAAACATACTAAAAAATGTATTTATGTACATAGATTATTTTCAGAAAAATTGTCAGCTTAAATTCGCATACAACTTTGTCAAGTCTGTGTTTCTTATGATCTCCTGACAGCTAATCTATAAAACACCACTCTGTTGTAAGCCAGTCCATGTTTGTAACACTAACTAAAGAGTCTGTGACACAACATGGCACCTACTAAAAGCCCCATGTGTCATGTGTGCACCATGTTCTCTGTGAACTCAGTGCTGTTCCTGCGGTGGCTCCGGCGCCGATTTAAACCGCTGCCTTAACGGCATTAGATTCTGCTCTATATGTCCTGTCTGGGCTCAAGGCTGACCACAACTATGCACTTTGAAAGGGTGTTTTCTCTCTTCAAGGTTCACAAGCAAAGTCCAGACCATGGTTATAGCTGTCTGTGCAGAGCGGTCTGCTACTATCTGCGCACCAAATGACCAGTTAGGGCCTCCGGGAGGAAATCGCATGCATTCCTCTATGATCGTAAGACGTATTTACATATGCTCTCTAAATAATTCTGTGGTATGCTGAAGCATCCAATTAAATTTTTTTGTTGTTGTTGTTTTTACCCAAAAGTGCTTTCTATTATTTACGCCCTTAAAACTCGACACGGGTTTGGTCACGAAGGCTGGACAAGCATCAAAGAGCGGCATTACAGCCCTTGGGAAGTTCAAAGCGTAGCAGGGTCAAGCACAGGGGTCACACAGCACGAGTCCCTGCTGCTCGTCTGCATGTCTAACTACTGATTGACTTTCTAATAGGGAGGAGGTCACTCATGAAGAATGCTATTTATTAAAGACTATCACAGACTCCTTTGTGTTTCCTTTATCCATTTTTTCTTTATTTAATACAGACTATACACAGAATGTTGTCTTAACTATGAATTGAGCCATAGATACATACTAAAGAGTGCTGATTATAATTATTGCCTTTCTCCATTTCAAACACATCTGACGGGTTCAAATCAAATACTTGACTGGTGTTAGTGGTTAGGCAGCTCTGGAACTATTCACTCCCTGACTCTGTCATTTTGGCTACCACTCACTATTCAACAGCCTGTTGTCTATTAACTTCCCTATGGTAATACAGTATTGGGAAACTTGAGGAATATGCTGAGATGAAGATGGATTGAAGCATGGGATAAAAATAATGGAGGGATTTTACAGTTGGCTTGGATGAGTGGCTTGTAAAGCATTTGCGTGTCATATAAGTCCTTGTTACTTTTAATGATGCTTAGTGTCTAAACAAGCCACATTGAAATGCCCTTTAAAGTTTAGGCAAGTCAAGAAAATGGCAGTTCAAAATTGGACACTTTTGTAGAGGTGTAATGCATTTACACTATCTGTATCTGTTTCAGACTCTAAATGTTCTTTTGTTAAACCTGCTTCAGACTCTAAATCTTCTTTTGTTATCTCCTTTTGTTAAACCTACTCTCCGTAATTACTATCAGCTATTCTTTGAGTCTCAATCAGCATGTAAATTGTTTGGTTCGCTCTTATTTTTTCCAGCTGAGGAATATTGCTAAACTCAGGCAAGTTGTGTCCAGAGCTGAGATGGAGATGATTATACATGCGTTTATCTACCCCCCACCCATCTTAACTATTGTACTTCCCTTTTCAGCTGTCTTAGCAATACATCATTGAACCACTTACAAGTGGTCCGAAATGCTGCTGCTAAGCTTCTGACCAGGTCTCATGTAACACCAAATCTGATTTCTTTACACTGTCTTCTAATTAAATCCACTTTAAGATCCTTGTGATTACATTTAGAGCACTGCATGGTCAGGCACCTGCCTATATTACAGAGCTATTGTGGCCATACAATAATATTAGGAATCCGAGTTCCTCTGATCAGGGATTGCTTGTTGTTTCTCGCTCTAGGCTCAAGACAAATGGAGATTGTGCTTTTCAGGTTGTAGCTCCTAAACTTTGGAATTCTCTCCCATTGGATTTAAGATCTGTGGACACCGTGGACATCTTTAAAAAGCAGCTAAAGATCCATTTGTTTAAACTTGCTTTTGCTTAAATATTGCACTTTTTATATTGTACTTTTATTTTATAAATATTTTACTGTGAAGCACTTTGTGATATCTGTTCTTGAAAGGTGTTAAATAAATAAATGTTACTTGCTTACTTACTTACTAAATATTCATATCTGTATCTGTATTCAGATTTAAACTTAAACCAGAAGGTTTTTTTTTTCTCTGCTTGTTTTGTTTTAATAAAAATGTGTGGGAATGATTTTTAATTGTTCATACCTATCTGCAACATTTTCTAACAAATTAAGTTGGTGCTATTTCCCACAACATTAAAAAACTCATAGCTTAATTTGAAGACAGAACTAACCAGGAAGTTATTAAGGATGGATGGATGAACGTTGTAAATGCATAGATCATGTTCATGTCAATGAAAGTGGTCTGTCTTTATCCCACAAGCTTTATATTTGCCAATTCGAAAGTAACAACCTCCTGTTCAAGTGACTTTTTTTGTGTCAGGTGGAATCTCAGTCCTGATGCACAATTCTGGTCACAACCATACGCCCTGTTAGCCTTTCTGGCAAGCCTTGTTAAAATTTAAAAAAAAAAAAAAGAATTTGTTTCTGTTTAGAACACATTATATTGAATTTTTTTTTTCACTTAGTTTTTTTCTTAGTATTTTGCATACTTGTTCTGCTGCAGTGTGTTCACACAACGTAGCAATATTAATTCCTGGATGATGTAGTGGAACTACAAAAAAAAAAAAAAAAGAGTGGTACGCAGAATACTTTTTGAGCTCAGTAGTTGCAGCCTGTGCTACATGGCAAAATTAGTAGGAGCTATTAGAACCTAGTGCATTTAGAATTTTTCACAACATTAGTCTTCTTAATGTAGTCTTCTTCCATGATGCCTAGACTGTCACAAGCTAGGACAAGAGCTGTTGGCGTACTGCACATGGACAAGTCATGTCATGCATTGCCAGAATGTATGGACTAAGGTAAAATAACACCTCAGACAGGGTTTCAGCAGACAGGCAGCACAGATTATCTTCCAAGATCTACCACTGTCTCCTGACCTTTAACCCCACAGAACCTTTTTGGAGCAGCCTGGATCCTAACATCAGGAGACAACATGACCTTTTGCCTTGACCACAGCAACCAGCATTATCCATTTCAGATCCAACAAATCACAAGATACATGAAAGCTAAGCTAGACAATAAAATGCTAGACACTGAATGGATGAGGGGCAAATTCTAAAAGATTGCTTAAAGATTCATTCAAATAGCACAATTCCATTAACCCAGGAGGTCACTGCTTTCCAGTTGTGTTGTCCTTTAGAAGTAATGTTTTTGTTTTCTTGTTCCTTAAGCAGATTATGGAGAATTCCAGAGGGTCTTCGAAATCTAGAAAGAAACCATGGAGAGAAGAGGCTTGGGAAAGAGCAAAAGATGCCATGACCTTGATAAAAACCCTTTTCACTCAGGGGAACTGTTTATCTGAAGGTACTGGGACATTTTCAGTGTTACACCTACAGATTCTTCCCACAGTTTTGGTTTCTGTATGGTCCCACATATGCACCCTAAAGATTTTCACTTCCCAAAAGCAGTTTCTTTTGCCTTTCGTTAATGGATAATCTCACCTGAGTACTGTAGGTTTGTAATTAAGAACTGCTGCTGTAATCATTAAGACTCTGAACATCCTTTCAGTACACTTAGTACTATTTGGATGGGTTCCCATTGGAGTCTGGTTCTTCTGAAGTTTTTTCCTTATGTTGTCTCAGGGATTTTTTCCTTTGTCACTTTCTCCTCTAAAACTACAGTGCTTTGAGACAGTCTCTGATGTTAAAATGGCTATACACAGAAAAATACTGAATTGGATATTAGTGCCTATATATATATATATAGATATATATATATATATATATATATATATATATATAATCACTTGTCATTTGCATTGGTCTTTAGAACTAAACTATTCTATTTTCCTGTTTATCAAACAGCTTGAGGCAGAAGGCCAGAGCAGAAATCCAACCATCAACAACCATCTTCTACACCCAGCAATAAGAGTCTGAGACAAGAGCCAAAGTTAAGCAAGAAGGATGGTGTGGCCTTCCAGAATGTCTTTTCACTCAGAGGAACTGTTTATCTAAAGGTACTAGTATTTCCTAGCTGAGATATGTATGTAAATTTGTACTTTGGCTTTTGGATTAGATCAAATCTGGTGATATTGTTGGCTAGGTAAAGTTAAACTTTGGTTTGGCGAGTTTGTCAGGACACTGTGTGGTCTAGACAGGGAACATGAGCAGGGTTATTCCATGCTTGTGTGTTTTCGTATATGAGGCTGAATATATGTGAATGAATGAAAAATTTGCATGCCTGCATGTGCATTATTATTTGGGAAGATTTACAGATTTCAATCAGTGAAGCAGCCTCCATATTTGTGATTCAAAACAGTGTGCTGTACTGGGTAAAATTTGGGAGGCAATCATGGCATCTTTGTATCAATAAAATTAGATTCCACACAGGCACCTTTTCATTGGTAGCGTACTATTATTCTGTGTTTTTCTGTGTGGCTTCTGTGTTTGTCACTCCCAGTATAGGAGGTGTAGTCTGATCCTGTCACTGCCAGTGTGGAGGTGTGGTCTGATCCCATCACTGCCAGTGTAGGAGGTGTGGTCTGATCCCATCACTGCCAGTGTAGGAAGTGTGGTCTGATCCCATCACTGCCAGTGTAGGAGGTGTGGTCTGATCCCATCACTGCCAGTGTGGAGGTGTGGTCTGATCCCATCACTGCCAGTGTATGAGGTGTGGTCTGATCCCATCACTGCCAGTGTATGAGGTGTGGTCTGATCCCATCACTGCCAGTGTAGGAGGTGTGGTCTGATCCCATCACTGCCAGTGTAAGAGGTGTGGTCTGATCCCGTCATTGCCAGTATACGAGATGTGGTCTGGTCCCATTACTGCCAGTGTAGGAGGTGTTGTCTGATCCCATCATTGCCAGTATAGGAGGTATGGCCTGATACAATCATTGAAAGTTTAGGCAGTGTGGCCTCTGTGCCTGTCATTCCTAATGAAGAAGGCATGGTCTGTGTTTCTCAGTCCCAGCAAAAGAAGCATAGTCTGATCATGTCACACTCATTGTAGGAGGCTTGGCCTCTGTGGCTGTCTGTCCCAGTGTAGGAGTTGTGATCTGATCCTGCCACTCACAGTGTAGGAAGTGTGATCTGCTCCTGTCACTCCCTGTAAAGGAGGTGTGATCTGACCCTGTCACTCCCAGTGTAGAAGGTGTGGTCTGGTCCTGTCACTCCCATTGTAGGAAGCGGGGCCTCTGTCCTTGTCAGTCCAAGTGTAGGAGGTGTGGCCACTGTGTCTGTTGGTGAAAACTGTCTGCAAAATACAGTGTGCACAATACTGTGTCACATTGCATTACATTGGTTTTCTTTAAAACAGCACTAAATCATACTTAGTATGTAATCACTGCCTGCTTTAAATTATCTTTATTTCATTGGATTGTTGATCACTTGACTTGATGTACTGTAGCCTCAGACAAATACACACCCTGATGTGCATGCATGTTCCTGTATGTGAATGTATCCATGCAAAGAAGCTGCACATCTTCATTTTAAAGTATGAGTTTATGATAAATAAAAAAAAAATTGTGCAAGTTCTTACTATAAGCTTGTGTACCAGGCTTGCAGTATGATAACTCTGTAAGTTGTAGCTTAAGCTTATGAATTCAGAAGCATGGCACTTTTCAAGCCATGCAACTAAATATAGAGGAAGACATTTGTAGACTGAGTGCTAAATATAAATATGGGTGCATTGGAAATTCCCGAGATGTTTACTAGGATGCTCAGGGCAACACAAGATTTTAGAGCAGTATTTCTGCTTTCTCTGCAGAATGAGATGTTTTCTTTCCTCGAATAAAGAGAGGAAACCCATCTCTCTCTCTCTCTCATTGTTGCTCTGTCAATCCCATCAAATAAACTCATTTAATGAAAATACATTCCTGGGTTTCATGGACTTAGTGGATTTTCTCCTTCTGGCTGATGGAGGATTTGGAACAAGTGCTGAAGCTTGTAGAACTGCTGACACGGGCAGAGAGACTGTTTAGGGGTTTGGACTGTAGAGCTGTTTATGGCATCTTACCATAAAGGTGTGGTGCTGTTGGAGGGTGGTGGGGAAAAATGTTACACCATAAAGAAAAAGAACAAATGAACATAATGTGGAGTAATTTGGAAATTCTTACTCACACTTGATATCGGGAATGGCTACAGCTAAATTGTGCATATGTGGTATATCTACTCACACTACATTGGGATTAATGACATTGTGGGAACATAAAGTCTGGGGAAAGGTATGGAGGAGACTGCAGGAGAGTTAATAACATTCTTGGCGATAATGTTTTGATTTTTGAAGATCGGCTTACCATGTTCTACGAGTTAAACAATGGTAAATTAATCTTAATTCACTTCCTTTATCAAGAATCATGTTTAATTGCAGCTATACTGGTGAAGTACCACACTACCCATAATCCGCACTATTTAGAGATTGTAAAACCGCTATAACCTTGGAAAAGGAGCTTATTAGTGATTGACATATTTTATAAAACTTTTGGATCCAGAAGCATAGGGACAAACCACTCCACCATAACTGCAGAATTATCTTAGCTAGCTAGTGAACTTGCTTGCAAATGAGATTATACTTAAATAATGGAACAACAAAACTAGAACAATATAATATAGAACACTAAGCATAGGTGCACTCTATAGGTATAGAAAGGTATAATATATACAACAATTACTAAATACTTGTAAATGCAAGTGTGTGTAAATGCTAAAAAAAAAAAAAACTCCATGAAATAAAATGATGAAGTACTGTGGAGTTTGTATAAGTGTGGAGGAAAATTTGATGAGATCATTCTCAATGTATTTTACACTAATAGTATATTCCCTCTAAAATAAATTCAAATACACTGTTTCACCATTTTCCAAATGACAAATGGCCAATCAAATTGTGGGTCAATGAGCAAGTAAAAACAACCAAGATGGAGTCCAGAGTGGCAGTTGAAAATTTAAATGAAAGAGCTTACTAAGGAAATGTCAAATCAATGTCAGTGTTAATATTTTAATGTAGCAAAGTATTGTATGTTAGTAAGGAATAAAAAACAGATCTTGCTGTTATAGGAAATTAATCAAAGAAGGGGTAGTGTTTTCCAATAATGACAAGCCCCAAAGTGTTTTATTTCCTCGTTCTATCCCTTATTCCCTTATTAAAGACCTACTTGTAATACTTTTTTTTTTATCAGTTTATGGTTATGTTTATTATTGTAGAAACAAGTTGCTTAAGTTATAGCAGCTATAAACAGTTGTTAATACACCAGCCTCTGTACATTTCTTTCTCTCTTGAAGTTAAAAAATCCAGCAAAGCCCTTTTCCATGTCGGAGAACTTAAAGCTAAAGCTTTACATTTATCGCCCTTTTACGCCCTTATCCAGAGCGACTTACAATAGTGCTTTGAAGTCTATCAAAAATACATTCTGATATTGGCTCACTAGATCCCCATGAGGAAAATTGTGTTGTTTTTTTTACTGCAAAAACTGTAGCTTTTATTTAATTTAAAAAAAAAAAAAAGTGTAATTTTGGTTACTAAGATTAGGGTTGGATTTAGGTGTAGCATAGTATTAATTAGCTACATTAATAATTATGTCCTCATGAGGTCCTCGCAAGGACAGTAAAACAAATGTGTGTGGCTCATAGCTACCTGAGTCAACCTAATCATCTTCAAACATCACTATTGTTGGTGGAACTGATGATTTATTTTTCTGCCTATCTTTTCCCCTGAAAAAATTTAATTAAATCTCCATGACATTGTAGCCACGCCTCCAAACCCATTTTTTTTTTAATTAGAAGAACAAAGGCACTTTTTTCACCCATAGTGCACATGCTCCTGTATTGAACATTAAGAGTCTGAGCTGAACACAGATGAGCAGGCGGATCCTCTCGCTCAGAGGCTCTGTGAGCATGACTGGCCATGGACATCCACACACTGGTGTGATCTTTATGTCCATGTGTGTCCTTCTCACGCTCCTGTACACATTACTAACACAGCTGTGGGCTTTTGAGAACAGTGAAGGCGAGCACTCACACATCAGTGACTGCCGGCTTCCCCTTTCTTGTGCTCCTTTTTCTCTGTATTTTATGTTGCCAGAACACACACAGTATATGTTCTTATACTGTGTACACTGTTGAATTGTAATCTAAATTGTGTAGATCATCATACACAATACAAGGCACAATACATTTTTGTCTTAAACAAATTACAGTATGATTATGTGTAATTTATTGAGCATACATTTACACTGTCATTGTAAGATAAACTGAGTAGACTTTTTTTTCTTTGCCAATAAATCTATTTATCCCAGCTAATGTTTAAAATGGTGATAGACTCAAAACAAGTGAAAATAGCTGCACCAACAGGGTGCAAGGTAGTGTCCAAGGTAATGTCAAAAACTCTTTTGATATGAATTAAATAAAATGTAATTTTTTTAAACAGCCAAGCATTTCAAAAAAGCTGAATTTTACAAAAATACAAATTTTATAAAAATACAGAACACTTTCAGTCTTACAAACGCTTGTAAAACACTTTCGGTTTTTCGATTTGGGACAGATCATGACAACAATCACGCCAATGGCAGAAAGTTTTGATAGAAACAGAGCTCGTTTTACTTGGAAACCAGATGGGCAGGGATGGTTTGGCTCTGGCATAGCATCTAGTGGACAGCACTTTTAATCCTCCAGGCGAGTAAGTGAACAATGCCGCTCCTGTAGCAGCTGTGTGTGCATGGTGAAAGTGAAGTATATTTGCACTTTTAAAGGTTCAATTTTTAAAATCTTAGGCAACAATCTCTCTCTTTTTTTTGACAAGGTTTCTTTGCTGACAACATTTTTGCTCTTAAATGACTAACTTGGTTAGCATGGCATTAGCAAAAACACAAAATGTGGTTAACTAGCATCCACGCTAATAGCATGAGGACAGTACAGACATTACAGTAATTTACTTAAATCATATACACTTTGTGTAACAGGGTTGTACCTATAAAGTGACCTCACAATATCACAAAATAAAGAAAAAAGTATAATAAAATTTGTTTTATTTCTTCCCATGGTCTTCAGGGAATTTGTATTATGCAACTTCCTGTCAAACATGTGACATGTGGAATATGCCAAATATTTTATGGGGTGAATGTGTTCAGATAACAGGACTGAGTGAATAAGCTAAAACGTCATTTTTTTTTTTTTTTTCAGTCATGGAAAAGGATGATTCAAGCATGAGATTCACTTATTAATGCAAAAATAATATGATTTGTGAAGGATTTTAATGTTATGTTTCAAGGTAAAGTGCATTTATAGTGGGCTGAGACATGGGAAAATGCTGCTGTAGAGATTTTATTGATGCTTAAAGTTATTTATCTGAAATATGTACATATATTATTGTTGTGAAGGAAACTCTTACCATTACATACATGTCGGTAAATGTAATATCAGACACAAATGGCATGGCATCATGGACTCACCCTTTAGCTCAGACTTTGTTACTGCACATGTTCAACCACATATTCTCTCTCTCTCTCCCTCCACCCTGTGTGTAGGTGTGGATGTGGACCACCCCAGGGTAAAAAGCCGAGTCGCCCAGGGTCCTGTGGTGTGTAAGAGTGTGTTCCATGAGGCCATGGGTTGCCTCACTGGTTTTTATGGTCACGAGGGCCCCGAGCCAAGACCTCTTCCCCTCTTTTCAACAAACAAGGCAATCTGTGCGCCAGATGAGTGAGGGTTTAGAGGCTCCTCTCACATTATTTTCTCTCTTTCCCAGCATTCCTGTCTTCCACCATCATCCGTCACACCGATCTGAGGGATTCCGGCCTTGTTTTCTTGCTGTCACACTGCTCCGTGTGTTATTTACAGCACGAAACATCAGTCCTGAGAGCGCATGCAGCTTGAGTGACACAGACACACACACGCAGACACATCATGCCATTTGTTATCACCATGGAAACCCCATGTGCACAAGGCACCAAGGATATTTTTAAGCTTTCAAAGCAAAGGTCGAGAAACAGCATCTAAGGGATGGGGAAGGAATAGAGAAGGAGGAATGGTGAAGGAGAGAGAGGGAGATTGTGAAAAGGTGAGAGAGAGAGAGAGAGAGAGAGAGAGAATGTGATGCTAAGTGCAAACAGATGGACATGATATATATCCTTTGCTGGGTGTTGCTGGGAACCACCTGTCCGCTGCTGCTTTTTCCGCTGGGAAGGATCGAGGCAGAGCGCTTATCAGGTGTGACCTGCCCCAGATCAGCAGATCAGAAAAGCTCTGAGAGGGGGAGACAGGAAGTGACCTTGTAAGAGCTGGGGCCAAATATCTCAGCATCTCTCTCTCTCTCTCTCTCTCTCTCTCTCACACACACACACACACATACACACACACACACACATACATTTCCTCACTCTCTTTCTCTCTCTCATTCCCCATTTCTTTCACTCTGTCTCTTTCTCTCTCTCTCTCTCTCTCTACCACAGTCTGCCATGTTTTTTGTGGAATGAATATTCCGTAGTTGCCAAGGTGACACAATTTCCTTAACCCACTTACTGTCTTATTAATTTCACCTCTATCTTTGAAGGATATCCGCTATAAGAAAGAACTGACGGGGAGAAGATCATCCTCCGCGTTGAATGCCAGTAAAGGAAGCCTACTCTTTAAAGTATGTTTAATCTGCAAATCACATCAAACCTCAGACAAAATACACTGATAAAAAGCAGGGATAAAATGAGAGCTAGTAATTTTGTGGTTTTAAGTACAGAAGAAGAAGGATATGTAATCTTTCAGCAAACTAATATAATAGTAAAAAAAAAATAAAATCTTCATTCAAAACATAAATGAACGAACATAAATTTATCCGCCATTTTTAAGTATCTGTTTATGTTACTGAGTATTATTCTACAAGGCCTTGAAAAATGTTTTCTTTTCATTTTTGTGGACGGACGTAGAAACAAAATTTCAAACAGTTTTGGGAGGACCAAAGGATTCAGAACACATAAGATGGCAAAGATGTAAACCAAAATGTAGTTATAGAAACTGTGTGGTTTTTAGACACATAATTCCCTTCATATACCATATATAACAAATGTTATGATGCTAGGCCATTCACATAACATGATAAACATGACTGACTGCTATTTTAGAACATATTGAGATGTGTGCCAAGGAAAAAGCATACAGAGGTTTAGAAATTACTTTTAAAAAATACTTCTCTAAAACACTCTATAAGGTATATAAGGTGTGGGATAAGTACACTGTATGGCCGAGAGTATGTGGACACCTAACCATTGAACCCATATGTGCTTTTTGAACATCCCATTCCAGATTCAGTCTTGTATTTGCTGTTATAATAACCTCCACAATTCTACGAAGGCTTTCCACTAGATTTTGGAGGATGGCTGTGGGAATTTCTGCCCATTCAGCCACAAGAGCTTTAGTGAGGTCAGGCACTGATGTCGAGCGAGAACGACAGCATTAGCTATCCAACAACTTGATCAATTCATGACATTCACTGTGTGAGGAAGTCACACTAAGGAGCGAGGTCTTAGACACTTTTAAAGTTGTGTTCGTTAAAGTGACTCCTTACACTCCTTGATCTTTGATCAAAATGATCAAGGTACAGTTAGAAAGTGGCCTAGGTAAAAACATTTCCACATCATTTTGGTACATGTTTATGTTTTCCTGAAATAGAAATGTCAAGGGATATTACTGTGAGAAAAATAAAAACTAAACCCTGTTTTTAGTGACTGTCGGCTATTTACTAGAATTCAGCAGCAACATCCAATGGGTTTCCCAGGCCGCCACACATTTCTGCAACTTCACTAGTGTAACTGTTAGAATTCATTGTGTGCTTAATGACTGTTACTCTAAGTTTATTATCAGTGTTTTGATCTTGTAACTATAATTTAGGTCTTTAAGCAAAGCAAATAAAAATGTAGATGTTAAAAATGGAGAAACAGAGAAAGAGCAACAAGGAAAAATATAGAGGGGGCAAATCAAGAGAATGAGCAAGATTTAAAGAACACATGAGGTAGGGAGAGCGAGAGATTAAAAGTGACAGGAAGCAGATACAGGCTAAAAGAAAGGAAGCCTGAAAATGAGAACGATATGAGTGACAGAGCGAGGAAGTCAGTGTAGGAGGTAAATAGCGTTTGGAAGGAACGTGCAGCACTACACTCTAGAGCGGAGGATGGAGAGAAGCAAACGAATATCCCCTTTCTCTTTCATCTCTACCAAATCTCCCTGCCTTTCATGTAGGCTTCATGGCCTTATCCTCTTACCAAAGCTGTGTGTGTGTGTGTGTGTGAGAGAGAGAGAGAGAGAGAGAGAGAGAGAGAGAGAGAGTTTTTATGCATGTGTGATGTCATATCCTGTTGACTGAGGGTTCTACAGGAGTTTGGTAGAAAATGTTTGTGCATCTGCCAAACACACACATCAAAGTCATACATTGTTCTTCAGTTAAAAACAAGTTCCAAGGAGTCTATTGTGTCTTAGTCATAATTTATACTTCAGTTATAACTCAGTTGCCAGGCTGGACCACAGCAGTGGCTACGTACAAATGCAAGCCAGGAAATAATGGCGTTATCCAGAGAACAGTGACTCATAAAATGCTCAAGGTCTCATCCGCCTAACTTCTAGCCTTCAAACTTGGAGAGGCAGTGACTAGGAAGTGCAAAAATATCAAATTGTACCAAGAAAAAAAAAATTCCAGTTGTCAAAAAAAAATGGCTATCCCATAGTAGTGCAGTGTTCAGCTAATCTGTTACGTTTTTGTTCATTTTTAGTGTAAAATAAACTTGGATTACTTGTTAGCTAAATTAACCTTATAGCAGTGTGAAAATACAAAAAAAAAAAAAAAAAAAAAACATTTTTTCCCTTTTTTGCTATACCACTGCCAGCTGATTCAGACAAATTACAACAGGGAAATCATTAGCCTTTGTTTTTTTTTATTTATTTAAGTACTTTATTTTTTTTGTCTTAATGAGTAAATGAGTAAATGAGTCACTTGGTCCTAACCACATGTCAACTGAGTTGAATCTGCCTCAGAGAGGGGAAAGGACTGAAGTTGGGCATCTCTTTTTTACATAACTAACTATTTATTAGAAACAGTATGTCATCTTGAGATATGATACGGTGCACCCCTCATATGTCTAATGGTCAATTCAAGATATAAAAGATGTCTAAAGCAGCCAAACATTCAACTGATAATGGCCACACCCCCTTCCCTGGGACTGGCAATGGCCACACCCCTTTCACTGGGATTGATAAAGGCCAAACTTCCTTCACTGGGACTGAAAAAAGCCACACTCCCTTCACTGGGTCTGAAAAAAGCCAGACCAACTTCACTGTTACTGAAAAAAAAAGTCACACCCACTTCACTGGGATTTAAAAGGGTCACATCCATTTCACTGGAACTGGCAGGCACATAGGCCACACCGCATTCACTGAGACTGACAGGCAAAAAAGCCACACCCCCTTCAGTGAGATCAACAGGCAAAAATGCCACACCCCTTTCACTGGGATGACTGACACAAAGGTCACACTTATTTCAATAAGACTGACATGCACAAATGCCAAATCTCCTTTCCTGGGGTCACAGGCAAAAAAGCCACACCTCCTTTACTGGGACTAAAAAAAGCCACACCCCCTTCACTGAGATTGACAAAGGCCAAACCCACTTCACTGGGACTGCAATTGCCACACCCCTTCGCTAGGATTGATAAAGATCACATTTCTGTTACTAGGACTGACAGGCACAAAGACCAAACCTCCTTTACTGGGACTTAAAAAAGCCACACCCCATTCACTTGGACTGACAAAGGCCACACCCTTTTCACTGGGATTAACAGGCAAAAAGGCCACACCCCTTCACTCAGACTAACAAAGGCCACTACTCATTACTGAGACTAACATGCACTAAGACCACGCCTCCTTCAGTAGGAGTGACCGGCACAGCAGTGACACATCCTTCACTGGGACTGAAAAAGTTCACTCCCCTTTATTCGGACTGGCTGAAACAAAGGCCACACCTTCTTCAATAAGTATGACATGCACAAAGGCCACAACCCTTTCAGAGAGGCTGGCAAGGGCCACACACCCTTCACTGGGACTGACTGGCACACAGCCCATGCGTGCTTCACTGAGACTTGAATGAAGGCCACGATCATTTAACTGGGACTGAAATGCACAAAGCCCATGCCTCCTTTTACACAGACTGACAGACACAGAGGCCTTGAAAATACTGACTGATGCACCAATACCGCATGACTCAGGAAGTGTGATGGAATGACTGTGGATGGAAGGCTTGGATGTTTGGACTCATGACAGACAGTGTGGCACCAGGTGCCTACTCAGAAACATTTGCAAGCATGTCTTTGAGTTCTTATATGGTCTCGTACACACACCCATCTGTCCCACTGAAAGACATGGCAGCCTGCAGACAGACCCTGCTTGATATTTTTAATGTCAGTTCTACTTGTATAAAACATCTCTTTGAAAAGAGTTATTTTAGAACTCCCTGAAATATCATGCTTAGTTTCAGTGACAGATTCAAGTCGCCCATATTTAGCCAGGTAGAAAATGGAAAGTGATATTTATCCACACAAATCTGTCACTTGTGTGAATCCTTCTACAAGACTGTGGGATAAATACACTTTTATTTTTGCCCCAGATGTTTTTCCATGTCTTTGTGCTGAGCTGGCACATTGCACATCTCTCGTTCTCTCATCCAGCGGTTGTGTACTGTATGTCTAGACCATGTGCACACACGGTAATTAACCATATATATACATCTATCCTCCTTTCTGCTTTTGTGTGTCCCTTTTGCCATGCATGCAAACACACATGTCTAAATATAACTGCATTCTGTTAATCACACTTTCCATTCTCACTGAGCGAAAAACAACAACAAGGCATCCAAAGTGATCTAGTTAATCTCTCTCCATTTCTTTCCACTCAGACCTTGATGTTTTTCCAATAATTGGCAGCTGAGGTCTATTCTCCCCCGTCTTCCTGCTTCTTTAAAGAGATGAATCGCTGGCAGTCGATCAAAGCCGGAGTCCTGTGTTAAGGCTGGAACGGTGCCCGAGTCGCCCGCTACTGACACGCAGATGGGCGTCAAGGGTCAGTGGCATAGTGGCACAGCGCTCACTTCCTGTACCCTCCTCTGATTTCATTCTCTCTCTCTCTCTCTCCCTAAATCCTTTCCCACATGTTCTGCTCTTTCTTTGGAAATTTTTTCACCACAGGAACCTTTTCAGGAACTTTTGGCACATTCCCATCAGAGCCTGAGATCCTCAGACATAGTCCATGTAACCATTGTAGTTCCTGCCCCAGAGTAATACTTTTTGACAGACCAGGCCCTGTTGAGGATGGACCTTGCTGTACTGAACAAGCTTCACAAAATGACCAACTATCTTGTCTGCCATTTTTAAAATTCTGTGTATAGCTAGGGCATTGTAGCATTGTTGCCTCAAAGCTCCAGGGTCCCCTGTTCGATCTTGAGCTAGGGATACTGTCTGTTAAGTATCCACTTGGTTTTCCTCTGACTTCAAAAATATATGTCCATAGATGGATTGTCAACACTAAATTGCTCCTAGGTGTGAACAAGTGTGTGAAAGTGATTGTGCGTGGTGTCCTGCGATGGACTGGCATTCCATCCTGGGTGTATTCCTCGGCTCGCACCCAGTGTTCCCAGAATAGGCCCCAGATCCACTGCAATCCCGACCAGTATAAAACATTTACTGAAGAGGAGTGAATGAAATGGTTTTAGCTAACACGCAATTACTAACACTTTTGTCAGAAAAGCTCTGCTTTTGTTTTTACCCAAGCGAGAAGTCAATAATGTTGCTGAAATATCCTATACATTGCATCACTTCTGTTACTTACTCAGGGTCAGGGTTCTTGCAGTGCAGTAGGAATGCAGAACAGGAACTGTTTCAGAACTTTTTCTAATCCCACTCATTCTTTCCCCATCTTTTCTCTCTCTTGCCTTCTTCTTATCCTCTCTCTCTACCTCAGATATACAGTAGTCGAAGTCAACAAGGAAGCACGATGGGTCGTCCACGGCTTGCCAAACCTCCACTGGTAAATATTTGCATTTCCCTTCATAACATTTAGCAGAGCAGACCAGAAGGAAAAGGGTCATGTTAAAATACAAATGTACACACACACACACACACACATACACACCTTTTAGCCATGTAGCAAAGTGCACGCTTGAAGGTTTTGGGGAAACAAATCAAAGCAGCCAAAGCAAATATGCTTAAATAAATGGATGTGGAGAGACAAATCTACCCACATGTGCCGTAGTTCTGGGCATATAATCAACTGCAACACTGGGACCATGGGTGTGCATTAGGGGCATTGGCCCACCTTATACAGCAATTATAAATTGTATTTGGAAGCAGTTTTACCTGTCTTTCTTTTGGTTTCTTCTTTATTTCTTTTTTTATTTTTATTCTGATAAGGCTATAGGCATAGATAAATGTAATGGGCTGCAGTGTGTGAAAACTATCTTACTTAGCTTTGGCGCTCATCTTTTGGTATCTGTTCTTGTCCTGTCTCCATGTTTGTTATCCTATCGTGTGCACCTGTTCCGTGTTAGTCCTTCATTAGTTTGTCTATGTATGCTCAGTTGTGTCAATGTATCATTGCAAAGTCTTATCATGCTTTTGTACCGATAAGTCAGATCCCTGTTTCCTTCCTTTTACTTCCTGGTTCCTGTTCCTCGTTTCTGACTATGAATTTCCCTGTATTAAGCCTGCCTGTGTTATGACCTTTGCTATGCACTCTGATTTCAGTTCTTGGATTTGCCCAAATAAAACCACTACTGAGTTTACACACTTGCATCCTGCCTCTTACCACACGTCACATTGTTATTATATATTATTATTGATCGATGTGCCTGCCTTGAAAAAACTCCAAGACCCAAAATCCTTCTCAGTAATTCAGACTCTGAGTCTGACCAGCTGGCTACAGTTTGCTTTAGCATTATTCATTCCTTGTGGGCTGAGTTTCTGTAAAATATAGATAACATCATGACTGTTAGAGAGAGCGTTCAAAGTGATCCTTGCTGTTTCATTTTATGTCGTTCTTGGGAAAATGTAGCCCCTTATAAAAAATATGTGCCAAATAATCCAAGAAACCCTGAAAGAAGAAAACAAGAGATTAAACACTGAACTTTCATACCAGACTTGTACAAGAATTTGAAGTGGGCCAATATAAAAAAAAATGTAAACTGTTTTTTTTTTTGATCACAGCTCATGATATTGTATCAATTATGAAATGGTTTCCTAAGAATTATACACTCAGTAGATTCTGACTTCGAATTTCTTAAAGTAAGAACCGTAAAAAGATATCCTTCCTGAGGATGCCAGAGCCATCCATGGGAGGGAGAGACGGTATAATCTCCTGCTCCTGGCAATCACTAGCCAATCGTAGGTGTCTGCATGCTCATGTATGCGGAAGAGGGTAGATAGCGCTTTCCTCCGTGTGTGTTACACTGCCTGTGATGCTGCATGAGCAGTAGTTCAGAAAGTTGTAGAGATTGGTTTCACATATCTCAGAGGAAGCACAGTTGGTAGTTGGCAAGACCAAACCATGTAGAAACTATGTAGAAAATATGCACATTATAGTGTGTGTTGTATATTGTGATATATGTGGGCAGTCGTGGCCTAATGGTCCGAGAGTCAGACTTGTAACCCGAAGGTGAACCCGAAGGTCGTGGGTTCGAGTCTCAGTCTGGAAGGGATTGTAGGTGGGGGGAGTGAATGACCAGCGCTCTCTGCCACCATCAATACCACGACTGAGGTGAGTCCCTTGAGCAAGGCACCAAACCCCCAACTGCTCCCCGGGCGCCGCAGCTAAAATGGCTGCCCACTGCTCCGTGTGTTCACGGGTGTGTGTGTTCACTACTGTGTGTGTGCACTTGGATGGGTTAAATGCAGAGCACAAATCCCGAGTATGGGTCACCATACTTGGCCACAAGTCGCTTCACTTCACTTCACTTCATCATCTGCATATACCTACTAAGAACCGTGTTTATAATCAGGTGTTTCTTGTAGAATAGGCTTGACAGTAAAAATCACAGTTTGTGAGCTGTAAATTAATTGAAAATACAAAAGAAATAGTTACATTTAAAATTAAGTGTGCACACTTTTCCCCTTTTCTTAAACATAGTCGATCTGTCAAAACATGTCTGTTGTTTGAATTTTCACACTAGAGCTACAATTTTAGCATTGTGCACACTGCATGTGTAAGATAATCTTACTGAAATGCTTGTTTAGTAATCAATAGCAGACTTGTTCATGTGGTATCTATACAGCTATAGATCTATCTTGAAGCCATAATCACTTACTTCCTCAGCACATAGTTTGGTGTCCATACCAGCATCAATCTCAGCTAGGCGGTGTGGTCTAAAGTTTGAAGGTGTAATTGTACATGACAGAAGTGTTTTTAGATCATATCTTACTTAGCTTGTCCGTTCCCATGGCACTCATCTTTCGGTTTCTGTTCTTGTCCTGTCTTCATGTTTGTTATCCTTTTGTGTTCACCTGTTCCACCGTAGTTCAACTTTGACTTGTCTGTTTAGGTTTTTGGTACAGATTCTGGTAGCTGTAAGCTCCCCTTACTTGTTAACAAGATTAACCTCATATCTCCAGTACTAAATACGTTTATAAATACGAAATAAAATGACATGGTGGTGTGATGCAGCATGATGCAAAGCAGAGTTACCACCACAAACATGATTATTTTCCAATAACAGCATGTCCCAAAGTGTTTTTTGCCTCTTATACCACAGCTTTTTGCCAATGATTTAATTTTTTAAAGAGTGACACATAGTAATTTTTTATCTGTTTATAGTTGTGTTTAATGTTGTGGCACATCCCCAAAACAAGTTAGCTCCTGTTGTCACTTATGTCATGACATCTATAAATCATTGTACCCTCACCACCCTCTCTTTTCTGTTAATAAGACCATGACAAGAGCTTGTCATTTTACCGAGAAACTGCAAAAGTGCAAAGTCCTCAGTTTTGAAGACTCCAGTGCCGGAAAACTTAAAGGAACAGCTTTAACTCTGACTGTTACAAAGTGCTGACATTGGAGCCTTCTCCCAAAAATGCTAAATAAACATTTCCTTACATAAGACTTCACCATATTAACAATTCCACATGATTTTTAATCCCTTAATGTGCACAATACTCTACAAGCATGTTACTATAGAAACAGTAATGTATTAGAATTAGTGCATTAATATCAACCTGTGATTTGCCTTGCAGCTGGAACTACTGTCTACTAATCAACATCTTCTGACCAGATTCAAAAAAATTCAACAACACAGCAATAATAAGATAATATAATACAATACACGTGAACTCAAACAAATGCCATAATATGAGTATAACTACTTATGAGTTTTGCAAGTTAATCTAACCAATATGAAAGTTATAATTCCTCTGGTAAACTAAGACAGCATTGTCCAAGACAAAAGCACAGCTGAAATCGGAAGAAAAAAGCAAAGAGTATCAAAAAGAACCATATGTCCTCCCCCTGTGGCGGAGCGTGTGATGGAGAGGGTTTATATTGTGTGATAATTATTAAAACGCATACATTATGGAACCATAGTAATGGGCCTAACGGGTTTGTCTTTCATGTGGTCATCCTACGGAGAAAACAAGGCCGTGTTCTTGCTTTGTGATCGTTCCAGCAGTTCGCCTCCTCCTCCTACATGCAGCGTTTATTCCCCAACCATTGTTCCCTGAAGTTTACACACAATAAACAATTATGTGTGTTGCCCAGAGTGGTCTGCCCGGCCCCGGTTCTCCTCTCACTTGGCTGGAGTTGAAATAAAAATGTTAATTTTGACTTGAGGAGGATTTCAAAGCCGCGCTCTCACTGTTTCATCTCAGAGCACATGGCTTCTATGCCGAGACACAGTCATGCAGAAGAGCAAGAAAATAGTTTTATTTCATTTCTCCTTTCCTCTTTGCTGTTCTCTCAAGGAGAAGAGAAACTGAGACATTAAGGATCCATTATGGTCTGTGAGCATCATTTAGCTGTGTTTACCTTGATTTGTTTCTGTTAATGGGGTGCATTGACACGTTCAAGCTGCCGTTACTCAGTGTGGACTGCGTCATGTAACAATTAGTGCAAATGAATCAATTGAAGGATACGTGTTTACTGGATTGGTTTATGTTAAGCAAAGTCAACAAATGAGATTTTCCACCTAATGTCCAAACAAACCAGATTTTTGGCTGTCTATTCAACTTTAAATAGGCCTGAGCCAGCATAGTTTGACTGAGATAGACTAGTATAGATAACCATTCAATAATGTAGTACAACAGACATGTGTAACGATGTCAAAACACACAAAAAGGACAAGAGACTGAGGAAGGAAGAAAAGAAGGAAGGAAGGAAGGAAGGAAGGAAGGAAGGAGGGAAAGAAAGAAAGAAACTGTGAATGAATGAATGAATGAAAATAAATAAATACACTGTGAACAATGAGAACTAATGCAAAATTAGACATAAAACGAATAGAGGTTAGGGGAAACAAAGAAACAAATACATAAATAAGGACATAGTGAGAACCAGGAGTACTAGGGCAAACTAGGCACAAAAACAAATAGAGGCTAAGGGAAACAAACAAACAAACAAATAAAAAAATAGAACTAGTGGGAAACTTGACACAACAAAAATAAAAACCCTGTTCGAGAGCCACTACTTTAGGGTACTAGATGGCACCTTTTTTCCAAGAGTGTGTGAGATAGAAAGAGGAAAATGGATAATCCTCTTTTCCCATTGTAAACTCCCAAGAGTAACGTTTCCAAAAAGTATCACCTGAATAGAATCTCCCAAAAAGAAACACTGAAACATAAAGAAAGCTATGTCCACTTAGTTGAATAATACATTTTGATGGAACAAAAGAGTTGAGTCACTCCAAGACTGTGATTAACTGGCACTTTTTTGATGACATAACCTTGTTGCATTTCCCCACAATAATGCATATGTATCTAGATGATATACCAATTATAGCGATATGGCTGTTAGTGACACGTGTTATTTCTCTGCCTTGTTTTTCTTTAGCTTGCACTTCTTGCCCACAGTCAATTCCCTGAGGTTCAGAAGGTTCTTGAGTGCTGCCGGACTTCATCGACACTCGATACAGGATAAAGGCCCAAAAGGAAAAAGGTCTGCAAATGTGTCAAAATTTTATTCAAACCTTGTGAGGAGAAGTTTATTTAACAATTACGGAAGGAGTCTCCAGTGTCAGTGCTTTGTACCAGTCAGTAGGTTTTCCACCACAGTCAAGTCTTCAGGAAAGGGGAGTTTATGTTTTGGGATTTCTTGGTAACATGACAAGCTGCAATTTTTTTTGTCTTATTAAGTTCAAGAGAGTGAGGCTGGTGAGAGAAAAACTGTTTGTAGCTGTTATAAGATAAATGAAGAATTGGGATTCCATGAGTGCTTATGTAAGCCTTGAATACCATGGATCTAGCATATATACTGTATGTATATATCCCTCTGTTTCTCACTACATCTGAACTCTGGTCTTTTTAAATGCTATGCCCCTCCTCAGCCCCTGCGTTCTTGCCAGAGCAGCTTTAACCTTCACGCTGTTCATCTAGGCAGTGGCGCTTTGTCTAAATCTCCCACATCAAAGGCAACATGCAAATGCTGCAGACAGTTGGAGCATTTGATGTTGTCTCTTTTTTTTTTTCGCCAGGGTAGGAGCTTATGCTTACGGTGATTACCGTGGCAGGATGCAGCAGTCTGTGTGAAAGGCTGAGTAGTTGTGATGCTGGTTGATTAGCTAGCTAACTTCCAAATGCTTGAAAACTAGAATGCATAGCTGGTTTTAAGTGTTCATATGAAGGGATTTTGGCCAATGGGCAGTTTATTTTTACCCATAATGCACTGTGAACACAGGTTTTAAAGCAGTGGGCAGAGCAAAAAAGCCAAATTACTTGAATAGGAAAATAGTTTTGCTTCATTCTGAGCAAATTTGCAAACCTCGAGATGTTGTGTTGCCCAGTAGAAAACAGCAGGGCAGGCTGTGGAATGTCTCTTCTTAAAAAAAAACTACTAACAAACTTTTGCCCTGCTATTTTTTATAATGTCATTTGTACACTTTTCATAGCTAGCTAGCTAGGTTACACATTTAAATGATTCTAAGCAGTATATTGTCTACATTACTTTAATGTGTTTAGTGTCCATCTGTACCCTGTAAATATTCCCAAATGACTACTTCTTTGCTATTCTAAAGAGAAGGCTTCTCTCAAACACAAGCAGATTCATCCAAAAAGCTTGGGGTTTTTTCTGCAGCTGTTTGAGATGACAAACAAATTAAATTGGACGTTTTTGTTCTAGTTGAGTACTCTCTCGCTCCATCTATCCCAACCTTCCGGGTGTATAAGTACAGCTGAACTGTACAATTGCCCCGAGTATATTTAATATTGACTGAATAATAGTTTTATTGATTTGCCGTTGCCATCTTGATGCCTTTTAGTTTTAGCGAACGCTGGTATTGGACATTCATTCTGAGGCTAAATTTAATTTAACCCATGTATTTTTTTAACCTACAGGACAGATTGCATGTGTATACTGTATGTGAATGATTACTCTTCTGTAAAGTGTGATAAATAATTAATAAAATGCTGTTATGAGTGGTGTAATGCATTACCACTCAATAACATTTGGATACCTGGAAGTAGCAATTTGCAATTTTGTATTTATTAAAGAACAACATGTCATAGTTTTTATCCTTTTATAGGTACGTTTAGTATTTTGGAATGTCTGCAAAGCAAGTTAGTAGTTCTTGTTACCACTTATGTTATTGCAGCTATAAACAATCATTAGCCCTGACTGTTACAAAGCACTGACACTGGAGACTCCTTCCAAAAAATGACAAAAGATCTCCAAACAGAAAACTTCACCATATCAACAGTTAAACACATTTTAAAATCTGTTTACATTCAGAGTCTGTCTGTGTACACTGTCACTACGGAAACAATAATTAAATATTTAAAAGATTAATATAGACCTTGCAGCCATGACTACTGTCAGAGCTGCTGTTATAGAAAATTAATCAACACCTTCATTGAAAGAGAATTCATGGTGTAACTGGAGGTGACTAATGAGTACTAATGAGTTCTAATCTGTACACCAGGTAAGAGTTCAAATAAATTAAAATAAATGGGCAGCAACAAGGTGAGATAAACTAGAAGAACAGGTAAGGGTCAGAACCAAAAACAACAACAGTAGCGCTGCCTTCATGTCTTACAGGAATGATCAGAAATACTAGTTCTCTAAAAGATGCACATGAACATCTTTTTAAGTCGTAATTTTGTGGGAGCCCGAGTTAACACCGGAGCTAACAACTTAATGCTGACTTAAATTTTTCATCATGGTGTAAGGAAAGGACCACCATGGCTTTTGGTAATTCTTTATTTTTTGAAATATACCTTTTGCTAGTCATTAATCACACCATAGACACAGAGGAAGGGAAATAGCAAGATATACACCGATCAGCCATTACTTTAAAACCACTGACAGGTGAAGTGAATAACATTGACTAACTTGTTACCGTGGCATCTGTCAAGGGGTGGGATATATTAGGCAGCAAGTGTCAGTTGTCTAAGTTGATGTGTTGAAAGCAGGAAAAATGGGCAAGAGTAAGGATCTGAGCAGCTTTGACAAGGGCCAAATTGTGATGACTAGATGACTGGGTCAGAGCATCTCCAAAACGGCAGGTCTTGTGGGGTGTTCCTGGGATGCAGTGGTTAATACCTACCAAAAATGGCCCAAGGAAGGACGACCAGTGAACCAGCAACAGGGTCATGGGCAAAGACTGCAAAGACTTCATAATTAAGACCAGGAACTAGAAAATATAAGGAACTACTCTAAGGAAGTCAAATGGGATGATAAAAGGCTTAAATAAGGAAGCAGGAACAATCAGTAAAAAGAGTGTGTTAAGAAGAACAGGAAAACCAAATAAGGAAAGCAGACCGCAGCAATGCAGTGTATGCTGGGTCAATGGGAACAGAATAAGGGTTGATGTGACAAGTATTTTAGATATCCATTGTTCTAAGGGTTCTATGTGTATTAATTTATTAATACTCTTTGAACTCAAGCCAATCGATATGTACTAGAGATATGTGTAAACTCTGGAGTTTGTATTTTATCATCACAAAAGGTGCCGTTTCTTTTGCATCCTTATCAGCCTAGTTATTTTTATTTGTCAGCTACTGTGCGGGTTAGCCACATGAAAGGATAACTTTGCCTGTGGGTAGGACTCACACACATGATTCCTCCTCAGCGCTCGGTCCGTAGGAGGGATTTTTCGTTCCGCAACGCTGCTGGAACCCTGACACACTCCGTTTGATTGGCGCTTTAATGTTCTGCAATGCAGAATACATTAACCGTGAGGTTGAGGTGAGGCTGAGCGCAGAGGGGAGGATGATGCATTCTGCCGTTTGAAGAAAAGGCACTTTTTCGTCTTTCAGCTCTGCCTCGGAGAAACGCAGCTAGATCAGCATCAGTCACATTTGTTCAAACAGCCCTTATTTGCAGAGATATTAAGGCACCTGTTAGAGAATATGGGGGTTGAGAAACAAGAAGAAAGAGACTGCCCGGGTGCTCAGAGGTGCTATTGTAAGTGAAGGGTGGGTGTTATAATATGTACCACTCTCTTAATGCGAATGATGTCATCATAGGGATTTGACGAATTGCCTATCAACTATGAGTCACATAAAAGGAAGATGTGGCACAGCAGAAAAGTGTTGGTCTAGATTCATCCATGGCCAGGAGCCAGGGAGCAAAATTTGGCCGTGTTCTCTGGGTGGGAGGGATGGCATACTCTCTCCCCTCTGTCAATCATAATGACACTAGCCAATCATTGAGGTCTGTGAGCTCAAGTATGCAGAAGAGGGTGGAGAGCGCTTTCCTCTGAATGTGTTACACTGCATGATCAGCAAATTGAAAAGATGTGATTGGCTGGCTTCATGTGTCTCAGAGGAAGCATCTGTTAGCCTTCGCCCAAGCCCTCACCCATTTTCCAATAAGACGATAGTTTGACCAACACACATAGATTAATTCCCACAAAAGAATGTATCCATGAAATCACATTTTATACAGGGGAACTCTGGGTTAGACTTTTTTGGTAGCCTGGGAAAACCCATCAGATATTGCTGTGGCAAAAAAGCATCCATTCTTACAGCATCCAGGTGAGTGTATGTTTGTACCGCTCTGTGTGGATATGCACTTGTATGTGTGTGTCTGGCCGTTTGTGTGTGTGTGTTGAGCCATTGCAGTTAAAACAGTCCTCACAACAGCTCTCCAACCACCACATAGATGAAAAAAGACACACATTTTCGGCTTGACGGACGGCTTAGCACGTAAAAACCACATTTCTTATACCAACTCTTTTTTTCTCGTGCCGTATGAAGTGGTGCCAGAGAGAAAAAAAATGAGAGAGAGGATCCATCTTTTCTCTTCTGCTTGAAGATTTTCTCAATGCTCACTTCAAAGGACAAACCTGACGTTATTCCTGCTGAGACAATCACAATAAAACTAAAAATGAGAAAGCTGAGAATTATTCGGATTTGCTTCATGGATATTGAAATTTTAAATATAGGAAGGCACAGAATAAATGCTTAAATGGAGGGTATAAAATGGATATGTCTTCCTTTTGAACACTGATATTGGAAGCTTTTTTTTCCCTCAAACCAATAAACAGCAACATTTTGTGTTTGTCTGCAGGTTTGAAGGAATGTTTGAGGTTTAAAGCTGTCATTGACACATTTTCTTGCCTGGAAACGGAGCTAAAGAACAGTTTGGCAATTATATATATATATAATATATATATACACACACACACACACACATACATACATACAAACACAATTTTTGATTGTAGACAATCAGCTACGTTTGGTGTACAGCATTTGCTTTTAGAGGCTATTGTAGCTAACACCTTACAGATGGTTTTTCTTATCTAAAATCTTTTTTAAATAAACACATGCCCAAAAAACTCTTATTTTTAAATACACAGATTCTTAAAATAGCAGTTTTTTTTTAATTCCAGTTACAGCTGGAAATATATATGTAAAAGAATGTGATACTGGTTGTCCAAGATGGCTGCCCCCATAGTGTTACAGTATACAGCTACATGGTTAGGTTTTACTTATGTTATTTAGATTACAGTAAGTCACACTCTGTCCTAATCCACATCGGCAGTTCTGTGAGAAATTACTTAAGAAGTGGATGTGATTTGAGGCAGCTATTTACAGAAAAGATAGGCCAGAGAGACCACATGCTGTGCAACCCAGCTAGCATGCTAATGCAGCAAAGTTGCAACACCTACAAGGTGAAGGTGAAGGTGAAGTGACTTGCGGCCAAGTATGGTGCTCTGCATTTAACCCATCCGAGTGCGCACACACACACACCCGTGAACACACACCCGGAGCAGTGGGCAGCCATTTTAGCTGCGGTGCCCGGGGAGCAGTTGGGGGATCGGTGCCTTGCTCAAGGGTCTCACCTCAGTCGTGGTATTGAAGGTGGCAGAGAGCGCTGGTCATTCACTCCCCCCACCTACAATCCCTGCCGGACCCGAGACTCGAACCCACGACCTCCGGGTTCACCTTCGGGTTACAAGTCTGACTCTCGGACCATTATCAACTTGGGGTAGTCTTCTCAAATACCAGTTCCTTCATCATTTACGGAGTGACGTCAACTCAACATGGCCATGCACACTGTGAACAATGTAAAGTGCCCCTTCTCTACTTTTAATTTAGTTTATAGCAGTATTGCCTTTAGGTCAGTTAATGTCTAGACACGGTACTTTATTAAAGCTATAACACTGACCATACTAATCTCTGTTTTGACAAGGTAATCATCAACATTAGAGCTATCCCTAAAGTTAGCTGGCTAGCTTGTTGCTAATGTTACTCGCTATTGTCTGCTGACTAGCTTGTTTCTAATGTTACTCGCTGTTGTCTGCTTTTGTTACTGTATTGCAATTTCAGTCCAGAATGTTGCATGAATGATTGAAGTTCACCGTCATAGAACAGAACCAATAGTCACTCAGGCCTGTAAGTGTAAAAGTGTGCTTAAATTAGCTTTTCATGAGCTTTACGTGCTCTGACAGAGCAAACAAAAGACCTGCTTTTGAGGACACATCCATGTTTTGTTTTCCACTTTGCACATTGAACATGCCGAGGTGGGGAATAACGTTACATTACATTACAACTTGCAAATTACCACTTACAAGGCACCACGAATGCAGCATAACTACGATATGTTGTAGAACAAGCAAAAAACAACTTCCTGTAAGTCTCTACTGTACTAGGCAGCATTTAAAGGACTTAATAAATCTCAGGCGTATGCTGCATCGCCCTCTGACCTATGTTATTCTGCGAGGAGTGGATTGACGTCAGGCATTAGAATGATCCCTTTTACAGTGTTGGTCTGTTGTATGAGAGATTGAGGTCTGTAACACCAGTGATATCAGTAGCAGAACAATGAAGAGCTTTGCTTTTCTCACCCATCAACTCTGTTTTACCCCTGAACTTTGCGCCGTTGATTTCAAACACAGAATCATGCAGCATTTTGTGGTTCAAAAATTCAAATCAGTCATGGGATTCTCATGCAAGCACAAAGGCCACCTATTCTGTTCCTGACCTAGCAATGAACGTCCCACCAATGGTTTAGCCATTTTGAGGAGTGGATCTGAGTTAATATTTAACATGTAACATGAAAGTGTTATTGTGTCATAAAACATAAAATAGTATGCAATTGCAAGTCACACAAATTACAGGAGAGTTGATGAAACGTTATGCTCTTATTATGCTATCAGAAAAAGGGTCAGGTGTGTAGGATTGAGGCGTTTCCAATTTGCATAGAAACAACACCTGAATTTCTTGAAGAACTTTTAAAAAGTATGCACCGGCTGCACCACAGTGCTTCCACCATTTGTAAAGATGCAGGAACGACCTCTAGAAAATCTGCCAGTTTGAGCCCTGGGGACAGGAAAAAAGGAAACCCAGTACTTCTCTAAACCTGATCCATGTCTTCCTCCATTACTGGCAGTCATACAGAAGGCTGTGTGGTGAACATTACACACATTCCTGCGGCTGAAGGTGGATTTGTTGATACCGGGGACATGGACATCCTCCCAAGAGTATTCAGGATAATAGAGGTGGTATTGTATCGTATAGTTTCTAAAGAAATTGCATTGTGTCTTCTTTTCATCTCCTGAGGAATTTCAAGCATTTTTTGTCCAATACTCAGTCAAAGTAGCAGCATGTCCCTTGCTGGTATGTATTTTTTTGCTTAGCATGCTTTTCAGTAGGGGTGTGTCCCTACATCTGTTAAGAAGCACTCCTTGATACATGATTAATTATCTGACAGTTAAAGCAGATGATGATTCAATACAATACAATTTCAAGTTGCTTTGATGCAATGTAATTGAGTATTGTGCAAACAACACATTTGCTCTACTATATTTTCTTTTACAACATTTGCACAAAAATCCCTGTTCAGACCCGCTATCACCATCTGTCCTGGGTGATCTGATTACAAGCACTGAGAACAGGTTTAAACAGGATCTAATGAGACCACTTTCAGAAGTATTCAAAGTCCAGGTTCTGGTATTAATATCTATGTCAGATGATCCAAGTATACACCCCATATATAAAGTTGTTTACACCTGGCATTTATACGTCTCAAATGCATCTTCAACGACCACTTCATAACATAGCACATTTATGCTGTGTTTGAGACTTTATTAGAACTTGGAAATTGTCGTTTACAAGGCACCATGAACACAACATTACTAATGCTGCATTCAACTCGAGGTCGCAACTTGTAATTCCCAAAAACCAAACAAGAAAAGCCAAAGAAAACGCCCCCTCAACTTGAAATTCCTACTCGTCAACTTGGGGTAATCTTCTCAACTACCAGTTCCTTCCCTGTTTACAGAGTGACATTAAATCAACATGGCTACAAACGCTGTGAACAGTGTAAAGTGCCCCTTCTCTATCGAGCCAATAGCCACTCAGGCTGTAACGGTATAAGTGCAGTTAAAGTAGCATTTTATGAGCTTTACATGCTCTGACAGAGCAAACAAAATACATGCTTCTGTGGAGGCGTCCATGTTTTTTTTTTCCACTTTGAATGTCGAAAATGCCAAGATGGAAAATGACATTATTACAACTTGCAAATTACCACTTATAAGGCACCATGAACGCAGCATTACTAACTCAAACTTGTCATTTGTAATTCCCAACCTCCAACCAGAAAAAGCCAAAGAAAACGTCCCCTCAACTTGCACTTTTCAACTACAAGTTCCTTCCCAGTTTACAGCATGAAGTCAAACCAACATGGCTGCACACTGCATCAAAAATAAACAAATCAGTACATCTTTCCTTTACATGAGTCATGTTACAAGTATTTGCTTTAGATCAATCAATATACAGACATATACGCTTGTTAAACCTATAACATTGGTATGTTTGAGGAGGAAATTATACATATAATAATAATAATGTTAGTGGCAATGACACCAGTTAAAATGTATTACTACTGTAATATGCAGTATATTTAGAGCTTTCTTTTTTCCAGACACTTCTGGTATTTTACTTTAAAACTCTTTCTATTTTTCATCCACAGCCAAATGATAGCATTAGGTGACATATCCATTTTGAATGAGATCTGAGTTCTAAAGAACTTGTGGTGTGAAAAAAGAATTTGTGGTGTGGCCTAAGAGCTCATCAACTGGAAAAGTATCCAGAAAAACATCCAAGTCCACTTATATTGTAAACATGAGAAGCACTGATGTCATTTGCAGCTAGTTAAAGTTAAATATTTTTTTTATTTTATTAAATATGTTTCTACTCTTACTCAGATATGTACTCATGGATGTCAGTGATAACCAGCATACTGTCATTTGAGAAAGGTGTTCGCCTCTAGTCTCTAAATCTGCCTCAAGTTGTCGGGACGCATTAGCGTTCACACTACAAACATTACATGATTAATGTTTCGGTAAACTAAGAACATTGTCCGTTAGCAGCTGTGGGCCTTTTTTCGCTTCAGTTCCAAAGGCATGTGTGCCATAGGGAAGTGCAGTGATAGTCATAAACACACTCTGTAATGCGGCTACATGGTATGTGGGATGAAACCCTCACTGAGAGCCACAGACACCCAAATATTTTACTTCAAAGAAACTAAACTTCCCTGAGGGGAGCACCAAAAGCTGAACCGGATCTGTGACAAACAAAAGAGTCGACTTTTAACATGCTTACTTTAATAAGATTACAGGCGGTGAGCGAGGAGCAGTCAAAAAGACAGAGTAATTCATAGATGTAGATAATCTCTTCCTCCCCTGGGCCATTTTTAAGAGGAAGACTTGTTTTTGTTGTCTTAATGAGGTAGGTTTATGTATCTTTTTTACTTGTAAAGATCTTAAGCTTAAGCCACTGAAATATGTAAAAAAAAAAAAAAAAAAAAAAACTTCTGGTAATTAGGAGTGTAACTTCTCAGAGCAGAAAACACTTTGAAGACATTTTAAATTAAAAAAGAATAGAAAAGATTCTGAGTGGGGATTTTTGTTGTTGTTGCCTTGTCTGTGTTCCCAAACCCATAATGATTTGCGTCCATGAGTTCAAGTGCCCTTTTTGACTTTCTCAGACATGTTCTTCATTAGCATATCTGGTTCTGCTGAGGGATTTATATTCCTGATGAAGTCAGATAGAGGTAGAAGATGTGTGGAATAATGAACGGTAGAATTTCCTAGAATGCAAGGAGAGAGACACATCTGTAAAGGATTTCAATACATCATCTAAAGTGAAGTCAAAGCAGCAGAGTGTGCATTTAAACTCAGCTAATAATGAAGATCATACTTTTCATATTTGGCTAAAATAGTAATAGTAGAGAAAAATAGTAGAATTAAATTAAAAAAAAAAAATACTCAAGTTGTCGAGTACTAAAATACTAAAAAAAAAAAAAAAAGAGCCCCCCTTCAGTATGATTCCAGTATGATTCTGAAGTTCCAGTATGATTATGAAGATGTCTCAAGAAGTGAGAATTAAAGTAGGATTCCTAGATATTATTAGATATTCCCACTATGTGTCTGGAGTTCAGAACTCTTTCCTAAACACTAGAATGCAGATATGTGCTGTTTTTTCAAGCCTGCTCCCGCTCGCTCCTTAAATCATTCTGACCAATCCCTTCTGCTTTTGCACAAAGTTTCACCAAGCGCAAAATGGTGCCCAAAGGAATGAATTAACATGGTAAACAGGTCACACAGTGCTGCATGAGCAGCCACCACACTCCCCTTTGAAAGAACATGAACCTTCCTTTGTCCTGGAAGTGTCATATTTTAACCTCCTGCATGTACTTAGAAACTCCTTTAATATTTTTTTGTTGCCCTCAGGTCCTCAGGGACCCCAGTCCTGAGGTATGGATTCCCAAACATGAATTCATGCTCTAGTGTCAGCCATTTTCAGCAATAACACTACAAAGAATTCATTCCAACAAGATGTCATACTAGTGGCATGTTAGAGCTAGGCCTCCAGTACATTCTATGGCAGTAAGCCAATACTTTTTACATTGAATAGGTCTCATTATAGACATCATACATTACAGAGTCTTAAATCACAAAACACCTTAATATAAAAAGAAGACTTTGGTCACTTTGAAACACTCCTACACTGTGTCACCCTTCGCATTGCAGTTCTCATGATGATGAATATGCATGTGTCATGTTGGTTATTGTTCTAACCCTTTCTCTGCTGCTCTCCTGTCATTGGTTTGTTGCCCAGTTGTGTTCACCTGTTTTCTGTTAGTTCTTGAATATTTGTCTTTGTGACACTGTTCTTTATGAAGTCTGAATTGTGCATTTTTTGTATCAATAGGTCTGAGCTCTTGTTTCTTATTTCCACATTCATTCTGGTTTTTGATTCTTGCCTGCTGTTGCACTGTTGCTTGTCTGTCTAGCCCAATAGAACTCATACAGAGTTTATGCAATAGTGTCCTGCCTCTCACTGCACACACTACGCCTACCTAGTGCCCTCATGCAAAGTGTAGAATGATATTTGAGATTCAGCCACAGAAAATGCATGACATTTCAATAAGGTTTTGTGTATTCTTTGGTTTTTCTGTTCTAACACGCCTTCTAAACCTTGATGCCAGGCATGAAGTGAATTTAGTCAGAAATGTTTCGGAGTGGGATAATCACCAAACTGTGCTGGAGTTGGGAAGTTGACAAACATACAAGTAACTGACAAGTAGAGTTTTACTTAGACTTTTTACTTACACTGTACATAAATATCAGACAAACAGCACAGACTATCTAAGCAACTCACCTAGCATCATGTCAGCCGGAGAACTGGGGTTCTTTTTTATTTTTTTGTTTAAAAATTCCTAATAATTCAAAACCCCTTCATTTTAAGTCATCGATGAAGGTTTGGTTGCCTGACACAAGTTTTGATAATCAAGTCATACCTTAACAAGTTGCCTTCCTAGAGAGACCTCATATTATTAACACAGTGTGCCAGTTTTTATTCTCAGCTGACAGCTGTCAAAAAGTTTGCAAAACTTAAATCGTGGCCATGAGTGCTTTGTATAGATGATACGCTGTCAGTGCTTTTTCATGTGAGGAGGCACTTTTGTAGTAAATACAGAAAGCTTTCTGCTTTATCAGGAGGAAAAACTAGGCCTGTGTAGCTCAGTGAAAAAGATGAAGCAGTTTGAATTTTTAAACGCAAACTTTTTGTGAGAAATGTGTGAAGCACAAGTAGGTGTGCTCCATTTGAACAGTCCCATCAATCAAGAGGAAAAAAAAGATGCGTTTGCTGATACGCTTGATGGTTTGGTGTTCTCAAAGTGTCTTCCATTCTCTTTGTTAACATTAAAGGCCACGCATCATTAATTCATTACTAAGACTCTGCAAGCTATGAATCAGTGAACATTTCTTGTCAGATTTGCCTCTCACACACCGATGAATGCAGGTTTCGCCCGTCAGATTGCTTTGAGCAGGAACGCTGTCGCAGATTTGTGGGCCCATTTGGAAATGAAAGCGACAAGCTGGAGTTGAAAGTTTTGTGAAATGACTGTTTGATGGTGAGATTAGTGATATTTTTTCACTCACGTTTGATCTCTTGATCTGCTGGAAAGCAACACTGCAAGGGCAGCAAGATCTCGGTTTACATACACACACACACACACACACAAACACACACAAACAGCATATCAGACTGTTCGAGTTCTTACTGGGTTTGTCCAAAACTTCGGGAGCTTTTTCAACTACCTAACCAAGATTGTAATGCTTTGTTCTGAAACACTTTGAAGGAGAAGTTTTTTTTTTTTTTTTTTACAGTTTGCACTCTTTAGAAAGGCGAGATGAATATTCTCGGGACAAAGAGAAGCTTGGAGAAGCTTTTGACTGCGACTTCTAAGGTTCTGATTTCTTTTCGCTCGACTATGAGTGGCTCCTTCAAATCGCAACTGAAAGAGCCGTATATCAAATACAACCTGCAAAGGCTTTCAACTTTCAGAGCTGTTTGAAAATATCATCTTTTCAAAGTTACATAGTTCAGGCTTTTATCAGCATCTTTTCATATCTCGGTCCGATGGACAAAGAAGAGACTGGCCGGGTTAGAACTGTAATTGGCTTTATATTACACAAATAGAAGTCTCTTTCTCGTTCCAGCACACAGTTATTGATTCTCTTTTTTTTATTTTAGTGCCCCTGGACAATCCAGACCTCTAAAGTGTACATAGGCACATAAGTATACTGGTAAACTATGAAGTGCAAATATAAAACTTTCTGATTTTGCTACTCTCACTATCTATAACTATCAATATCAATCAATAGATACATTTACATGTAGCCAAATAATCCATTAATAGTCTGCCCGTTCAATCAGGATAAAAACCGTCATGTGCACACCTCATCAGAACAGACTAACCTGACTGAGGCCAAAGAATGAAATCTCTATGCAACCGCATAATAAAATAATAAAATAAATTGAAAAACTAGAGAAAAACAAGTAATCTTTTGATTAGATTAGATTAAATTAGATTATTAGATTAGATTATTTTCACAGTCAGAATCTTTGAAACATTTAATCATATTTAAAGCATCAATATACTTGCCCCAAAGAGTTTTATTCCTCTTATACCACAACAATTTTTGGTAACAATTAGTTAGTTAATAATACTTTTTCATTTATTAAAGAACAACATTTTGTAATTCTTATCCATTTATAGTTACATTTACAGTTGTTGAATGTCTGTGAAACAAGTTAGTTACTGTTATCACTTACGTTAGATCAGCTACAAACAGTCGTTTCCTCACTTTTTTCTCTCTCTCTAAGATAATCAGAAGAAAAATTGCATTTTGTCACATTACTGAGAAACCACAAAGCACAAATTCTCTCTCCTGACGACTTTCCGCATGGAAAACCTAAAGGGACAGCTTTACCTCAAAGCACCTACAAAACTTCACCAGAGCAATTAAAAAAATGCATTTGCTAGGCTTAAATTATGTGTAGCATAACCTTCCTATGAATGAGTTGTTATTATAGAAACGATAAGAATGAGCCCATTAATATAAACAAGCCTGTGATTTCCTTTCCAGCCAGCACTACTAGTTATGGAAAATTAATCAACAACTTATAGCCAAGCAGATCCAAGAATTCAACATTGCTGTGGAATAAGGCTGGTTTAACATCTGTGTCATTTGCAAGTTACACACTTGCATATCAGAGATGTCATTTTGTAGTGTGGCTTCATTTTAAAAAACCCAACCAAGCTCCTTTTGTTAGTTTAGCACAAAAAAACAAACATTTATGTTTTACAGAGTCAACTGAAAGTACATTCATTACATATAGTACATGTAATGCAATGTATACAGTATTTAAAACAATAAGATGTTATATGGAAAGACTTATTATTACACTTCTAACTGTACTATAGTTGTATCCTTTATCCCTATGTAAGTATAAACATATCTTGTTTACCTTCCCTGATCACTTTCCACATCAGAACCTTTTACCTAGTTTCCTATCTAATGTTAAAACCTTTGATCCTGGTTAAATTTTATTCTTTAAATAAACTTATAACCTGGTCTTGAGCTTGAGCTCGAGTCATCCCAGACGGCTCACCAGGGGCTGAATTGGCGTTACATCACCATTGGCCCATCTGCTCCTCCCACACTTTAGTGCTGGAATGAAAGAGTGAGCCGCAATCACAGGTGCCGATTACATTTCACCTGAGCGAGACTCCACGAGAAAGCTGTGGGAATCAAAAGAAGGCGAAATTTAGGAAAAATCAATGAGCCATAGAGTGTGCTCCATTGGTGCAGATTGAGATAGCGAGGGGGGTGGGTGATGAGGGGTGCAGGATGGCATTCCAAATGGGAGTGTGCCAGGAAGAGCTGGGAGCCAGAAACAGCCGCCATCATCAGTAATCTTACATGGCCCTTCACAAAACCAGATCTGTAATGAATAGGGGGAGGACTGGTTTGGAAGAACAGGTTGAATGGCATTTCCTGTGCTGTGGGGTGAAAAGGTGCCATGAAAGCGAGGAGGATCAACTACTGCCTCTGGAATGTCTTTGACAGAGTAGATCCTTTTTTTGTTTAAGGTGAATGTTTGTGCCGGCAAGTTCTGGCAAACACCACCCTGCTCTCTTCCCAGGAAATCTAAGATTATACCATAGGCTGTCAATTTTTAGTTGCAGTTGGTGACTTGGTTATGCACAAATCTTACACACCTAGTACACTTTTTATTACTGTACAGCTTAGTTGGTATTTTATCATACAAAAGAGGCACTCCCAAAGTGGTACATCTTCACTCATCAAGTGACAAATAAGAACTTTTTTTTTTTCGTAATTAGATGTGGCACATAGTTTACTTCATATATATTTATTGTGCCAGAGGATGACCTATATTTACTGAACAAATACTGTGGCACAATAGGCACTAACCTGTCCCATGCATCACGCACCAAGGAATGGGAAAAGAGGTGATTGTCTTTACAGCAAAACAGTACCTTAAAAATAAAAATATACATATCACAATGAACACTGTTGGTTAAGTCACTTGCATTTCACCTTAAGTAATATTATCTGCCAAATGAATACAGTGTCTTGCTTAAGTGTTCACCCTTTTGAACTTGGTGATGTCCTTCTTACCCAGTCACTTACTTTTGATGGATGGCCTCCTCTAGTCACAGTTGTGACACATGCTTTCCATTTTTTAATAATGGATGTCAAAGATATAGGATATGACAAGAAGTCCATTTCAGTTCCAGGTGACATGAAAAAATGTGCAATAGTTCAAGGGAGGTGAATACTTATGCAGGGGACTATACACATAAATGCTGACCATTTAGGCCATTCCCAAATGTTATCTTTAATATTTAAGCCAGTAGCAGATATAGTAGTAGATCAGCCTAGACATGCTTGGTGTGCAATGTTTGTTTTTTCAAGTGGAAAAATAAGACTAAAATAACTAACAACTAACAAAAAATGTAACGATACTGCAGCCATCTTGCACAACTGGAGCCATGTTTTCCCTTAACAAATGCATATTTTCATCTAGGCTTTGCTGCCCAGGTTCCAAGGTTCTAACTAGGCTAAAAATTAATGGGAGGTAAAACCTTAAAATACTACTGACACACAGTACTAACAGGGACAGTCATTATTGGCCAAAGTGAAATTTTATCCACATAATTTCCAGCTTCCCAGTATATTTTCACCTTCAACCAAAGCCAAGAGGATGAAAACAAGATTCCAGTTGTTCAAGATGGCTGCAAAAAATGTTATGGTCAAGTACATAGTTTAAATGCATGATATTACTGAAAATTACTGCAAAATTTTTTTTTTACTTTTTTAGCTACACTATATAAGTTTGTGGACACCTGAGTATTAACATCCCATTCCAAAACCATGGGCATTAAGATTGAGTTGTTCCTCCTTTGCTTCTTCTGGGAAGGCTTTCCACTAGATTTTGGAGCGTGACTGTGGGGATTCAGCCACAAGAGCACAAGAGGTTGGGCACTGATGTCAGTGGAGAAGGTCTGGTGCAAGCTGGTGTTCTAGTTCATCCCAAATTTGTTTAGTGGGGCTGAGTTCAGGGCTCTGTGCAGGACACTCAAGTTCTTCCACACCAACCTTGGCAAATCATGTCTTCATGGACTTCAGATTGTGCACAGGGGCATTTTCATGCTGGAACAGGTTTGGGCTTCTTAGTTCCAGTGAAAGAAAATCTTAATGCTACTCCGTACACTTACAACTGTGTGTATCCAACTTTGTAGCAAGAGTTTGGGGAAGACCCACATATGGGTGTTATGGTCAGGTTTCCACATATGTTTGGGCATATAGTGTACATTAGCCTCATAGCTTGAGTGCAAAACTAAAGAGACACCAGACACACCTAGGCTGATTGACTAGACTAAGGGTAAGGATGTGTACATTCCTTAGTATACTGAAGAGTTTCTGATCTCTGTAGGTGGTGCGTCTTAAGAAGACCAGAAGCACTGAGCAGAAGATGGACAGGAAAAAAGCAGTGTCTGCTGGAAAGGGTGAGTGCAAGCACAGCCTCTTATTGTACACTCAGCATGTCATCATGGGAGACTGCTGTGTGGACCTGGCTTTCTGGTGCTTTCTGTGTTTCCCCTGCTGTTTTCAGAATGAGTGTGCCTTTTTAAGAATGAGGGTGGTTTGTTTTGGTAGATGAGTCATATTTCTAATAATGAATATGGATAAAGACTTTGCAGGAGAAATATGCTAATTGTTGCTCATAACCTTTTCATGAGTTTGTTTGTGCCAGTGCCCATGAATATAAATCACATGTCCTGCTTTAATTGTGAACAGACAGAACCTGTTTCTGGGTAGTTATACTCATTCAGGGAGTGTTGTGCTGCTTTTTAGCATATATTACTGGAACCCATTATTGTTTATCATTTTATTTTGCTTTTTTATTCGGAAGCTTGCCAACATGTCTGGAAGTTTGAGTGAGGTGTGGTGCCTGAACTGAAAGTCTGCAGAAGTGGCCCTGCAGTCAGATGCTTACTGAGAGAAGGAAAAAAAGCATTGCAAGGCTCAGAGAACAGGCAGTTGGGATCACTGAAGGTATATCCATAATCAGAAGCTGAAAACATCACAGGATTCAAAACTTTGGTGTAGGCGGAAATCGAGAAGAACGTGGAGAACCCAGGAGTGTAAAAAACAATAAGAACAATGGGAAAATATAATTATAGACAACTATGACAGTATAACATGAGGTAAAATATCTATAGTAATGTAATGGAGCAGGACTGCTCTAGAACCATGACTTTTGTAGAAGCAGGGGAGTTCTAGAATCAGTTGACTTTTAGAAATTGGAGAATTCAGGAATAAAGAAAGTCCTAGAATCAGGGAATGTCTAGAGGTAGAACAGTTCTAGAAGGATGGCAGATTTAGAAGCAAAGGAATTGTAGTATCAGGATAGTTCTAGAACTGTGAAAGTTCAACACAGGACTGTGCTAGGAGTGGTAAGAGTATTTAGAAGCAGGATGGTTCTAGAAGCAGGAATGTTCTAGAATCAGGAGCATCTAGAAGCAAGAGAATTCTAGAATCAAATCAGAATCAGTTCTAGATTTGGGGAAGCAGGGGAGTTCAAGAAGTGGGTTACTTATAGGTAAATCTAGTTCTAGAACCAAGATGATTCTAGGTGCAACTCTAGAGGACAGTTCTACAAATAAGGCAGGTTAAGGAGCAAAAGTATTCTAGGAGCAGGACATTTCTAGTAACTAGCAGGGCAGTTCTAGAAGAAGGACAGTTCTAGAAATAGGGGAATTCTAGAATCATGGCAGTCCTTGAGCATTCTTAAGTGGGGGTATGTCCAGGAGAGTTGTAGAACCAATATGATTTTGGAGGCAGGAGAGTTCTAGAAGTTCAGGACAGTTATAGAGCCAATGCTTTTAGAAGCAAGGCACTTGTAGAAGCAGGACAATTCTAGACAAAGGGCAGAAACAAAAGCATTATAAGAGCAGGAGTGTCCTAGAGGCAGAGAGGTTCTAGAAGTGGGGGCACTGAAGCAGGATTCACCTACAATCCCTGCTGGACCTGAGACTTGATCCTACGACCTGTAGGTTACAAGTCTGACTCTCTAACCATTAGGCCATGACTGCCCCTGTCTGTAGAATCAGGAGAGTTCTAGGAAATGGATAATTCTAGAAACAGGACCATTTCAGCTGCAGAAGAGGTTTAGAAGCAGGATACTTTTAGAAGCAAGATGATTCTAATAGCAGAAGAGCTCTAGAATCAGAACAGCTCTAGAGGCAGAGTGGTTCTAGAAGTAGAGCAAGTCTGGAATCAGGAGAGTTCTAAGAGTGGGATCATTCTAGGAACAGGACCATTTCAACTGCAAGAGAGTTTTCGAATCAGGGCAGTTTTAGAAGCAGGTGGAAAAGTTTTAGACAATATTTTTTATCATATTTAATGCAAACTCCTAAGAGCACAATACACAGCACTTTCTTTTTAATCAGTAAATGAGGCATTTGAGGATTGTTCAAGTGTATCTGTCCATCATGGTGCTGGAGCAGTAGCTTGAATGCCTACTGTAACACACAGTTGCCAGATTGCTGGAGCATGAACAGAACAGCTGGTGATGAGGTTTTTGATCTCCATCCTTCTCTTTCATGAGGAAAAACAAATAGTCCTCATGCTCACACTCACACACAAACACACACAGCTGAGCGGCCCGACTTCCTCCTCTTTCTCTTTGACCGATGCTCCTTATCACGGTAATTACAGTAATCTAATGACCCCCTCCAGCTCGGACAGGAAGAGGGACAGAAGAAGAGAAAGGAGGAGGTGAGTGAGACAAGAGAGTAGAGAGTGAAGCAAGTGGAGCATATCTCCAGCTTTAGGCGAGAAAAGGAGGCGGAGGAGAGAAAGTAAAGCACTGGTCCTCGTCGGAATCATGGGACTCCTTTTTACTTCTCCAATTAAAATTCCAGTCAGGAGACGTTATTTCATTGACAGTCTTCCTGCTCTGCTTACTCTTTTGTGTTTAGGAACTCTAGCACACATTGTGACCTTAGTATTATAAGGTCTTTGAACAGATAGAAAATTCTAAGATGCTGGTACATGCGGCCATCTTGTTCAAAAATACTGACAGGACACTATCTTTTTTAGCTTAACCACTAAGCTGTTCAATTTCCCAAAAACAAGGTCAAACTACTGCAGGTCCCACAAAAGAGGTTCTACAGTCTCTCCTCTATAGTGACATTTTTGTTTCTAGGGCTAGAAACAATTTAAATGTAACATCAGAAGTCTGAAGTAAAGACATAATTTAGGGTACCAATCTAGTACCAAGCCTTAGCTAGTAGTAGATGTACTCATTTATCAACCATTTCTCATGCAGTGTTATATAAACACAGTCCACTGAGCACACAAAATTAGCATTGCTAACCACAAGATTAGCTTGCTAACCTCTTAAGCTGCAGGGAATTGTGGATGGTTAATGTCCACTCCTGACACTTAATATAACATAATATTTGCGTCATTTTCTATGTAGTTAGTGCATATTAATGCTTTAGAGAGATTTGAGAAATTTTGGTAATGTAAATGAGAGTAAGAGGATTCATACAACAACTAAATATACAGTATTCTATCCTTGCTAGATGGCTATAGGCTACTCTGCTGCTAAATATGAATGCTAAAGCCCATTTTAGCTTAGAGTTTGACTCAAAAAAGTATATGATCCCTCTTTATGTCTCAGGATGATAATGGACATTTAATAAGCTTTAGAAATAGGTTTTAGAAATATCAGTGACTCATTTTTTTGCAGTCTTTTTTTCTTTTCCTTTTCAGCTTTCACTTATAATTTGGCTTTCAATGACTTTGGCACTTGTGGTTCACAATATACCAGTGCACAATATACCAGCAACAATTAAAAACAGTAGAATAGCTCAAGCATTTAGAGTATTTATGTGGTTAGTGTCCTGATGTGGAATTTGTTTCAGCTCTAATGAGGCTGCTCCTTCTCTGACATCGCTCTCTCTCTCTCTCTCTCATTGTTCTCTGCCTATCCCATTAATTCTCTCTTCCCCCTCTCACACACACACCACAAACACTTCACACCCTCTGTATAAACTCATCACTTCAGGTGTTAACAGATAAACACTCTAATGCTAATTCTTTAATATACGACACCCCCACACCTTTACTATCACGTAATAAATTCATTTCAAAGCAATAACAGACAAAGCCATTCTGCTTGATCCTTTTTCAGTGATCTTTGATCTTTTTAATCTCTTTAAAGAATGTAGCAGGATGAGACTAATTTCATTTGATTCACCTTCCATGACATAAAGTATTAAATGTACATGAGATCCTTGTTATGCACAAATACTAACTGTGAGCTATCTAACTTGTTGTGCTCTTTGTATATTCATTCTTATGTCAATTTTTTTTTTTTTTTTCAAAAGTATCCAATTTTAGTCATCACCAGTTTCCGCTCAATAGCAGGTCCTCTCCTATTGCACAAAATCTAAGGCTAGGATATGATTCCGCCAATATATGAAGCCAGACATCAAATCTTTTTAAATTTCTGCTCATGCTACATCAGCTGAACACACTCGGAGAAGAGCATTAAACTTTTAACTTACATGCCCGTATATATGAGCTCACAGACATCTGCAATTGGTTAATGTTGCTCTGATTGACAGGTGAGAGCGTAATGTCATCCCTCCCACTCAGAATGCATAGCCAATTTTGCTTTCTCTTTCCCACGGATGGCTGGCATCGTCTCACTTATGATCACCTGATGATAGGGTGAACACTTTTCTAGCAACCCTGGGGGTTTTCTACATACATTTCAATAACAGTTATAGTTTTGAAATGGGCAGAGAAGCAGAACTGCAGACAAACTGTCCACTATCTGCCACAAGCCCCTCCACTTCTATTCATTGGGGCATGATGGGACAGGTTAGTGCCCTTTGCACCATACTTCATTTGGTTGGCAAATGTAGCCCATCATGTGAGACCTTTTACTTGAGTATGTTTGTTCATAGTTAAAACAAAAATATATTTAAAACAAAACAGTATAGGGGATAATTAAGTATCTGTAGACACAATTGAAGTCATAAGAAAAGCAAGGTGCTACCCCTGCCCCTTCATAACTTTACTTACAAGTTGCTGAATTCTTACAGATTGTGCTCTGTTGTTTTTTCCCCACTTTTTAAAATATTTATTTTCTGGTTGTCTTCCACCCGATGGATGCATGAGTTTCATATTGAGATTAAAGAACAAAAAAAAACATCTAGCATGTTGGTACATCAGGAGCTGTTTTACTTGATGATTTCAGAGGGAATATGTTTGAAGCTAGCTTCTTGGAGGCTTGCTCTGAACCCAGCGCCTGGCTTTGTTGTCTCTCTCTCCGCTCCACCTTGCTCTCTGAAGTGTTTAGATACATGGTGCCTCTCCACAGCTGCAAAAAAGGCTGACATGAGCTTCTATCTCATGATACGTCTCGTCTAATCTCAAAGCAGTTCTCTCTATCTCCCACTCTCTTTTGCTCTCCAAAGAGGAGGATAATCTCTGGAGAGAGAGATTTCAAACTGGTCAGAACGAGGTCAAAGGACTTTCTCGTTCATTCTTTCTCTCTCTGATGTCGTGCTTTTTTTTCTTCCAGCTGAAATCAGTTGACAGCTTCAACATCTGAAAGGTATTTTAAAAATAATCAGTTAGACTTCTGTATGTAGGTGTAACTATATGGTAAATGGTGAATATATACACAGCAGAATATATAGCAGATATTAATTAGTCTTCTATAACAGCAGCAGTTCCAGTTGCAAGGTTTAAATTAATAAACATTCTAATATGTTATTGTTTCTATATTAACAGCTAATTCATATAGATGTAGATTTTAAAAAGTGTGTAATTATTAAAATTGTTAATTTTCTGTGAGATATTTATTTAGTGTTTTTGTAAGGAGTCTCCAGTGACAGTGACTTTGTAACAGTCAGAAGTTTTCTGACAAGTCTTCAGGACAGAAGGCTTTGTGCTTTCCAGTTTCTGTGTAACAAGCTGCATTTTCTGGCTTGTTAACTTCAAGGGAGAGAAAAAAGAGAGGCAGGTGAGGGAAGGCTGTTATATAGAACAGCCGAATATAGGATAGCTGCTATAGCATAAATGATAACAGAACTAACTTTTTTTGTGGACTTTCCACAATGTTACATGTAACTGTAAATAGATAAAAACAAACAATGTCATTCTTTAATAAATATGAATTGCTATTTTTGGCAACAACAAAAAAAAAAGACCAGCATAACAGGAATAAAACACTTCAGGAAGTGTTGTTACCGGAAAGTTGTCACTTCAGGATAGTAACAGTAAATCTGTTTCACACAGGGTTGCATCACACCACCCCGCTCTTGATTATTTTCCTATAACAGCACATAATAACATGTATTTCTTACTTACTCAATATGTTGTGATATTCAGAACCATGATGTTCAGGCAACCCTGTCAAACTGAACAAATTATTATTAAAAAAAAAAAAAAAAAAAAAGCAGTGTCAGCAGCAAGGCACCAATGTTGGTTGGAGTGTTCATTTATTTTGCAAAGTGAAAAAAAATAATAAGAGATGGAAAAGGAGGTGGCATATTTCATGTGTAATATTTACAAAAATTACGGACAGAGGTGGTCTCAGAACAAAAGAACGTCAGCCTGTTGCACCCACATGAACGTATGACCTTAAATACTCACTATGTCTGTGCCACCTTAAATAGCTACTATGTCTTAAAAATTATCATTGCACCAAGTGACATCATTTCAACATAGGCTAGGTTACTTTACTTAAAACTTACACTGATTCCCTTGTAGGTGCAACATTCTTCGTATGTTGTTAGGAGGATTTCTTCATGTCAGTAGTTACGGACATCTAGCAGAAATATAAAGTCTGCAACAGCGCATATAAACAGGAAGGATTATGGCTACAACTAGGTTATTTGTATATCAGCCAGTATAGCGAGTAGTGCAAAATGTCATAAAATTAAAATATTGGCAAGGTAGTATATGCTACCATTTTTTGTAATATTATATTGTTCTTCAAATTCAGTAATCAAATGCAGATTAAGTTTGAAGGACACATCTTAATCAAGAATGTAGTATTTCTTGTTTATGTCGGATCATGTTTCTGATTGGCTAGTGACAGTGAAATATGTCAGTCTGTGCAAGTTTTGATCTATGATCAAATTACAGACTACTAGTTAAGACATACCTTAAATGTCTGTGGTGCAACTGACATTCTACACCGTGCTAGTTTTAATCTGACTAGTTTTACTCTTAACGAATAGTTTAGGATAGACTTTAAACCCTGACATTTATGTTTTGCTGGTGCCACAGGCTGCTAGTGGTCAGGAGTTCTGTTTGAAAGTTTCTGCGAAATGCAATGTATGAAATAAAACTACTATATCTTTATGGCTCAGAAGACGTCTTTTGTGTTAAACAATTTTTTTTCTTAAAGTATACCACCAGATTAAAATTGGCCCAGGTTGGAAACGTGCTAAAGTTCCCAGGATAATAATGTCCCTTTGTGTTGAGGTGTATTCAGCTGTTGCATTCAGATGTATCTTTCTTAAAGAAGGCAGTGCCATTATTCTGTTAAAGCAGGTTGATCAATTCAACAAAAAACTAAAAAAAAAATGTATTAAAAAACAATATGGCAGTACACCTTTGAGTAAAAATGTTACTGTGATATAAACCTTAATATTGGCATAAGCCTGGACACAATCATTTGTTATATTCTCTACATTTTTATGCTAATTTTGAAACCCATAATGCTTTGTGGCTATCACTTGCTGGGACTAATCTTCTAAAGACATGTTTTCTTGTGCCACTTTCTCCCCCACTGAACATCAAAAACGATTCCTGTACATTATTAAACTTTTAAGCCACCAAAAAACACGATTAGCAACATTAAAAACGAAGAGCAGAGTCGTAATTAATCTGAAAAGCTGTCTCACACACACGGGTGCAGACTAATAACCCCCCCAAAAAACACACACACACACACACACACACACACACACACACACACACACACACATGCATCAGTAAGTTTGAACAGAAAATCAGGTTTGTCTTTAACGGTTATGATGATACTCGCCCACTACGGATCTGGTGTCGGAATTAAAGTTTACTCTGCTTATTTTCTTCAAATTGGCCCTTTTAAGTCTATCCCGTTAACGGGCTGGAACAGCAGGATGAATGGCTTCTTTCTGCGACTGTAAGAGCGTTAGGAAGCATGTCCAACTTCAAAGCCAGTCTTAACGCCACACTTTAATTGTATATTTGCCTGCTGCTGGCTCTAAAGCCATCTGATTCTGCTGACAACTGAGCTCAGTTCTGCCTTCTTTTGCTTGGTTTCTTTCATCTTTCACTCTCTCACTTTCTTATTTTCATCTGTCTCTCGTTTACACTCTCCCACTTCTTATTGTTACCACTCTGTCTGGGCTGGAAATGGGATCCCTATGAATATGGCTGCTTTGTTTTTCTATTTTTATTCTGAAACAACTTTGAGTCTTTTTTTCAATTTCTAGAAGTGTCTATATGACACCAATACCATATGATACCAATGGTATAGCCTTAAAATTAACCGTCTCACACTCTTTAACTCCAATTGTCTTCATGTCCTGCTCTTTCTTTCTGTTTCTCTGTATGGTTTTGCTCTTTTCTGACCGAAGAGCTGTGTTGTTTTTTTTTTCATTGTTGCCCTGCAGATTTTCCTCCATCTGACTGCAGATGAAGGGATAAGCACTTCAAAGCCCTGCACCAGCAGTTTAACCCCTAGGCTGAAAGTACAAGTGGACAATGCACTAATTGAGGGAGGCGACTGATCACAGGCTCTGTTCAAAGCAGGATGCTCGTCCTTCCCTGAGACGCAGGCCTACTTAACTTTATTAGCTTTCATGCTCCTGTCCGAGCTGCAATCTCGCATGCCTTTGAACTCGCTGCTATTTCTTCCTGCACTTCTGCTAACATCGTATTTAAATCACCTCAGAGGGCAAGGCTTGTTTATTCTCCTGTTTCTTATGCTGGTGTGCTACCATTGAGAAGAATGTTCTCACTTCCAGAAGCAACCAGTGGCAAAGAATGTCAAAAAAGTATGTGAAAATGACATGAGACCTTGGGGACATCCTTCAATTTCACAAATTGAAAATGAAATGGTCTTCACACCTTTAAAGAAAAGATCATTAGATAATTGTGCTATGCATTTGGTTAAGGACTGATTTCACTCTTTGATGTGGTCACACCTTATCACTCACATTGGTGTCAAACACCTTAGACCCTTGCTGAAAAAAAATTAAAAAAAAAAAAAATTAAAAAAAAGCTTGAGCTGAGAAAATGCAAGTGATAAAGTGTAAAGATGATTTTATTAAAACAGTGCAGATCTGATCAGAAAAATTATCACTATGGCCTGTAATTCAGCATTTAGCATTCATATAACTAAACTACCATTAACATGAAAGATAGAATAGAATAGAATAGAATTTCTTTGTCTTTGTACACAGTACAACAAATTTCTAAATTTCTACTGCGACAACCTCAGCATATTTATATGTATATTTATTTATACCTCAAATAAAAAAAAATACAGTATATATACAGTAGAAGCATTTTTTTTAAAGATAGCATGATGGCGGCACGTGCAGACATAATGGCTTTGCACAATGCATGAGGGTGAAAGTGACAAATATTCTTTGAGTTAAGTATCTTTTCAGACATTAGAAAAATCATATTGTTAGTTTTTTCCTTCCATCTTGTTTATTGTTTTGTCTGGGTAAGCCATCCAAATATTTAAGCCTTGTCTAACAAAAATCACCCACAACAAACTATGAAGACAAAGGGAGAAACATAAAAAGGCTTGAATGACTCAAAATCTGAACTCAAATGAACTGAAATCAACTCAAACATGCATTATAGGGACTGTATTATATGTATATTATATACTGTATAATATTCACTATATATCAATCTAATCTTGCTAGCAGGAAAACAATAGTGTTGTACAGTTGGTCAGTATGGTATCCTTGTGTATGTATTGTGATATTAAGATCATATTGCTAACCCTACTGCATGTCACTCAGATAGTGCAGCGGAAAGATTTTTGGAGGCTGAATGCACTGCAAAAAAATTATATTTTATAAAATTAATATATATATATATATATATATACACACACAAATATAAGTTCATATATATATATATATATATATATATATATATATATATATATATATATAACCTATTTTCTAATTTCTAGCTAGAAATAGTCTTGTTTCATTGGCAGATTGTTTTGCTTCTTGCAATTAAATTAGTGTGTGACATCTAGCAACATGAAATAAGCAAAAATATACCACAGTGCTGTGAACTCTCTATTCTGATTGGTCAGGAAATTCTGACTGTATTTTCTACACCAGCAGTACTGTACTTCCAGATGCAGGATTTATATTAATCCACTTGTTCTAGTTTGTTTCTACAATGTGGCAGACGCTTTTATTTTAAAAAATGTGAGATTGTTAGTATAGTTTTTTGCAATATAGTTTTCTATAAGTGTTTTGCAACAGTCAGAGGTAAAGCTGTAACTAAGTTTTCAGACACAGGCAGGTCTTTAGGGGAACTTGTAACTGTATTTTGCAGTTACTCAGTCATAAGACAAGCTGCATCTTTTTTGTCTTATTAACATAAGACAGTGAGGCTAGTGAGGGAAAGGTTGTTTATAGCTGCTATAACATAAGTGATAACTAGAATTAACTTGTAAATGTAACTATAAAAACAGGGAAGAAGCATGATGTGTCTTTTTCTAATTTGATGTGTTCTTATTGGAAAATAGTCCTTAATCATTTATTGTTTTCCTACAACAGCACACCCTGTGTTTTATTCCTTACTTATCTGCTTACAGAAGGAGACCATTTCAAGCAGTGTGTCCTGGGTTTTAACATAAATAAAAGTGTATTTAGCCAAACGGTGGTTCACCATAATAAATCAGTATGGATAATGTTGGATAATATTGTTGTTTGGAGACCAAGTCTAGCAATATAATTTGCCTACACCACTCACATACACTTGGGGAAAGAAAATGTTGGTGAACGATTTCTTTAATTGCCTCCTGGAACGACATCAGTTACATTTTATTTGTTCTACTGCACAAGACTCAAATTAGCCTCTCGGTAACCTCGTTTTACGGCCACTCCTCAGTGGCTTCTCTCACCTCCTGTCCCAGGCTTTTCAAACATTTGGGGTTCCCTTGTGAAAATGGCCGAGGACACTATAAAGGGGTCGGAGAGAGGTCAACATCAGAAAAAAAGGGCTGCACTGCAATGCCCTCTCCTTCGCACCATGGCCATGAAATGGCCAACAGGTGCACGTGCATGGGTTAGGAACACATTTTCCTCATAGCCAGCTCACTGAACTGAGACAGACACTGGTGTGTGGGTTAAGATTTAGTGGACTACCTAGGGTGTAGAGGCCATTCCTTTATACCCTATGTACTGTAGTGTAATTTTATGACTTTTAATGAGAAAATCTAAATGCTTTACAATTGGTGAAGTGTTGAGTACTATAGAAATAAGATTTAGAATTAGAATTAAAGTAAGTAGGCCTACAGACTTTGAGTTTTCATAGAGATCATTGTTCACCATTGAATGTTCACCATGATATACAATGGCAGAAATGATCACTTGCCTAATAAAAGTGAATTTCTGTATCATTTTAACAATTTTAAGGCTAAAGACAAGCTATAGCTTGGCTATCATGCTATCTATGTGCAAACTCACATATTTAAATGTATCTTGGTCTTTAGAGTTTGTGTTGAACATCAAAGGAACAATATACGCTTTGAAGTAGCATGGGGTAGAATCTCTCTCTCTCTCTCTCTCTCTCTCTCTCTGCAGTGATATTGGAGTAAGATGTCTGCATTACAACCTTGCTTCTTTGCTAGTTTTTGGATTATCATTTTAAAATTTATGTTCTGCTCATGTTCTGCTGTCCTCCATTGTGTTACATATGCACGAATGAAGGTAGCAACTAGTTCAATTCAGCTAGATTGATTTTAACATTGTTGGGTTTTTTTTTTTTTTTTTTTTTTTTTTTTTTTTTTTACTTTTAGGTCACAAATTTCCATTTGAAATAATACACTGCACTATATTTGGTGTTCCAGTCATGGAGCAGGCTCTTGCTAGAAATCCAAAAGAATTCAAACAAGGCGATGTGATTGAATTTCGTTCAATTTTATGGTTGTAAGACAGGGTTATGAATGTTAGCCCCATCCCTAACCGTGGTCTTCGGACGTTTTCATACAAAATTCAGTAGTGCAAATTGCTATGAATTTGCAAGTCAATCCTTCTGATTTTACTGGTACCAGCTAAGATCCTCAGGCAGCTAAACAATCTCTATTGCAGGTCTTTGATAATCATATAAAACACTATATAGCTTTAAAAAATCCTGCCACCCACATTATGTGCCACCATCTAACACCTTAGCAAACCAGGCGTTAAGTGTTATAGGGTGATCCACTTCCATGTTATCATTTTATGGCCAGTATTGGCTAATAAAAGTGTGAAATTATAAGACACGTTTGTTCCGGGACCTGGGTGGGAGGTGTGACATGCTTTGAAGTGCTCTTAGTTAAAGCCTCATACCAAAGCTTGTTTTAAAATAGCCTGGAGCATGTCAGTTACTGCTAAACACTTCAAAACCAGAGAGGTGGTGAAAGAAAAACCGAAATGTACATTTAATATCGGGATGCTTTATTAGTCTTCTTGAGGTTCATTAAGTGTAACAAAAAAAAAAGAAAAACTAGACATGAAGATATTAGACGAAGAATGCTGCAAGGTAGACTTATGTTAGCATATTTATATTTTAAAAAAATAAAATCATGGTTAATATTATCACTAAACTGAACTATTAATAAATATATATTACAATTTACTTTATAATATTTTGCACTCATGTATATTATATTATATTATATTATATTATATTATATTATATTATACAGTATGAATTATTATTCACATCATGGATGCCATTATTTCCTTTAGTACCATATTAAATCAAAATATAGCGCCACCTGTTGGTAATCTGTTTCATACAGTAGTATGAGTATGGGATCCACATAAATATATACTCTATATCAATAGACTTACGGTCTTTGTAAGAGGTTTCATGCTTCAATATAGACGACTAGGTTGCCAGATTTTCCACACCAATCACCAATAAATGAACTCAAAACTGTACTCCAAATGGAAATTAACCCATGGAAAAATTATATACAAAATATTCTGAGGACACTGTTAGTAAAGGGGGTATGAAGTGGGTACTGTATATATTTGTTTTCCATGACATCCCACAAACAATGAAAATGTGGCCTAATAGGCAGAACAGTGGTCCTTAAGGTACAGTTAGGCATTTAAATTAAGTTTTACATGCAGATGCATCCAATTTTCCAGGTGAAAGATACAAATGTTACAAAATACAAATCCTTGGTGATACCATGAAATGTACAAGATAGTATCCTGACAGTGAATATTCAATGGGCAGACAAATTAGCTCATATCTTTAATAGATTTTGGCAGATACTCTTATCTTAAGCAACTTATAAAACATGCAACCAGCTGATGGAGCAAAAATACAGTACAATTGGAGAATATTCAAAGAACAGCTAAGATCATACTCAAACCATGTAAGAACCTGTGTAAGTGTGTATACAGAAATTTAATAATTGATAATAATATTAATTAATATATTGTGGAAGAAATGGAGACAATGGGCCTACCAACCCAAGATATTTTGTCCAAAATGACAGCAGTTTGCCAAAGTAATGTGAACCTTAAAAATCTATGGATTAAATGGTCAACAAAAAAGGCCACATGACCTAAAATATATGATCAATAGACAACTTTTGAACTCAGTATGGTTAAAACCTAGGCCTAGTCCACACTAATACAAATATTCACTTGAAAACGCTTAACCCCTTATTGTCTTTCAGTCCACTATGAAAATGTAGAGAAGTGATTTCTATGATTTCTTCATTTTCTATGATGAAATGGTGCTTTTTTTTTTTTTTTGGTGAAAGCCCTAATACTTTGTATTCACTGCTGTATGACCAACCTCTGCATACTCAATACTCTTATCAACCACATAAATCTTTTTTGATTCTTGCTTACCCTAGACATCTTTGCTGGCACACGCCACATCAGACGGAATGGCGGAAATGGTAAAACCTTCCTTGGGTAGCTTTTGGAATCCACACGTGCTCAATATGGGCATTTTTTTTAATCACTGGGGATTGGAAACTTTTTATGTACTGTGTCTCTGGCAGTGTGAAATATACAGACCTGGCAACCCTTGTTTCGTTTTGACGTTGAGTGTAGGAGGAGGTGTGTGTGTGTGTGTGTGTGTGTGCGTGTGTGTGTGTACTACTCCCCTTTGATATTCTGATACCTCCTCTGCTCAGAGAGAGGAGGATCCACAGCATGCTTTACTTCAGCCCAGTTGCTGAATGGAGCACGAGCGAAGCCGCAGTGTCTTTCTTTCTCTCTCTCTATCACTGAGAACACACTTTCCTCGCAGCTGTCCATTATTCTGCACGGATTTACTGCTTATTCAACACACGAGAGGAGCATTTTCCTGGATTATACCGAATTAGATTTAAAATCTGGATTACATCAATTTAAGGCTGAAGCCCTGGACTGTGTTGTGTTTAGAGCTCAACTTTTTTTTTTTTTCTTTTTTTTTTTTTTTTGCGGCGTGATGAAAATATGGTACGAACATGAAATGCATGTTTTTGTTGCTATGACAACTGCTTCTCATGCCATGTCTTTAGATATAGTTTGAAGGTTTGTAGCCTTAATAGTAAGTGTTGAGTTGCATTGCAAGTTTGGTTTATGGGCTGCTTATGCGTCTTGTGATTAATTCATCTTGCAGTATGTATTATGTTCACTCAATGCTATAGTGCATGGACGTTTTGTAGATTTATAAGTGCTTATAGCAACACTTTTAGGTTGGAGTTGTGTATTAACACCGTTTGAGCTCCTTGAGTAGTATCAGCCTTGCCTATGCTACTAATATTTCACTCTTTCTAAGAAACATGGTTTCAAAGCATCTAAGCGCAAAAGTTTAAGTTCAAAAGAGATGCACGTGGAGTTTTGATCTGTCCGATACTGTGTATCATCGCGATATTTCATGGTTGAATTTAGTATATATCGATAACAATATGGAATTAACGTTTAAGGAAAGCTGATGTATGCAACCCGCTTGTGTGTCTCTGATGAAGATCAGAGACAAGACCAAAAACATGCAACACTTTCTAAAAGTTAAGGAGACACTCTAGATTTCTGACAATAAAACAATGATTCATTTTCGATTGGATCTTTCTGCTCAGTATTGACCTATAAATCACATTTAGGTTCACATTTAGAGGTGCTTTAGCATCTAATGTCACTCAGCTGAACAATCTATCCCCAAAAGTGTCCTATACCCTATTTCTTACAAACCGCATTAGGTATTAGGGGTATTCTGTATCAGCTAGTGTACATGAGCAGTGCACGAGACTATAAAACAGCTACATTATGACTATAGTAAATGCAATGGCATAACAGGGACATGAAGTGGATGTTTGGATGAAAAGAGAGATAGAGAGAGGGTTTGTCTCACTCTACTGAGTCCAGATCTGTGGAAATGATCAATACACATCTTGCACACTGGTCATCGACTGGTTCCCTCGAGCCTTCTTCAGCCTTGAGCTTGTCAAAGACTGGCAGAAGATTCAAAGTTTATTTGTCGCCAAGCATTTCTGTGTGCACTGGCATTTACCTGGCTCAGATCTGCTACTGAATAAATGCTAAAACTCTCTTCATGCCTTTGAGGTGTTTCTTTCAATATTTCTGAAGTGAACTCGATTTGTTTTTGTTTCAGAGAGCCTCAACGTTCCTCGGCTCCGTTCGCCCCTAAGAAGTGATCCGAGGTGCACTTAAAGGCGCGCGGAGAGGAAACGGAGCCATGAGTCGCGCGCTCATTGAGCCCGTGACCACCAGCTTCCGGGAAGACGCGCCCCGTCCACCGGTACCGGGAGAAGAGGGTGAGGAGGAGGCGTCGTCGTTGTCGGTGTCGTTGTCGTCGTCGTCGCGTCGCGATCCGTCCGCGTATATGAAAATCAAGAACGCGGTGAAAACGGCGCGCGCGCCGCGGAGGGATGAGGACGGCCTGGGCGAACCGGAAGGGAGCGCGTCGCCAGACTCGCCGCTCGCACGGTGGACCAAGTCGCTGCGCTCGCTGCTGGCCGACCAGGACGGCGCGCACCTGTTCCGGACTTTCCTGGAGCGTGAGCGTTGCGAGGACGCGCTTGACTTCTGGTTCGCGTGCAACGGCTTTCGGCAGATGGACCTGCAGGACGCTAAAACGCGCCGGGTGGCGCGAGCCATTTACAAGCGCTACGTGGAGGGTCGTGGCGTGGTGGCCGAGCACCTGCGAGCGGCGACGCGTGCGTGCATCCGCGAGAGCGTCAAGAAGCAGCGGATCGAGCTGCGCATGTTCGACCAGGCCCAGACTGAGATCGAGGGCGGCCTGGAGGAGAGCGCCTACCGCGCTTTTCTCACCTCGGACATCTACCTGGACTACGTGCGCTCCGGCGGCGAGAACGCAGCATGCGCCGGCCACGCCCACGCGCATGGCGGCCTGGCGAGCCTCGAGCTAGTGTGCGGCTACCTGCCGCCGCTCATCGAGGACAAGGAGTGGAGCTGCGGCGAGCTGAAGGCCAAAGCGCTGGCGGCTGTGGTCGGGCTGTCTGCCGAGACACTGCGCGCCACCATGACCCTGCGCACCGCAGACTGCAGGTAAAATAAACAAATAAATACAAATAAATAAATAAATAAATATGCTTGTTAGATTGCCATAATGCTCAGTCCTAACAGAAACAGAATGCATGAGTTGTATGACACAGTTTATTGCTTATATCCAATAAAGTAAGAGGTAAAAACAAGCCCTAGTGAATTAAAAAAAAAAAAGTCAGCATAGTCACAGATCAGATCATCAGAGAGGTTTTATCAGATCCTAAAAGTTGTCAGTCTTGAAGCATCTTTATCCTAAGACCATCTGCCTCTGCTTACTACTACACACTTCAGTGGCTGTTGTTAAAATAGTTGTTTAATGATGAATAAATATAAATGTTAAGATCCACTTTGTGTATTTCAGGGCTTTTGGTTAGTATATAAGTACACACATGTCCCTGTGTGATGATTTCTGATGGGCTTCATCAGTTGTTCCTCAGAGAAAGAACAAGCACTAAAATGTCTACAAGTCAATCAGTTTGACTTACAAATACTAGACAATATGATGAATTAATAACACGGCTATTGCTGTCTGATAAACACAAAGCTGATCTGCTTGCAGATCGCAGAAGACAAGCTAAGGATGCGTGAATCATTTTGAAAGCGGCTTCATCAAAAGATGAAACTGATCATACAGAAAGTGACAAAACATCTTTACCATGACGTTATCTTCAATAACTTACTTCTGCTAGACAATTTAATACCTGCATAATAGCTGCAGCCATCTGGTGGTCTGTTTTGTAATTTTAAAATGCAACTATGTAGTGAAATGATGCGAATGGTATGAAGGTAGAGGAAGGGGTTGAATCCTTTCTAATGACTTTGTTTGTATGAAATCAAAGGCAACAAATCCAGCCCTGTTGCTTTCATTTGTTTAAGCAGGATATTAGCCTATAAACCAAGTTACCAGAAGTCACCAGAAGTCAAGGAGGTTAGACTTGTATCAGAAAACAGGTAGCAAAACATCTAAGATTAAAACACAAATCCATCTGCTTCCACTTACCACTACAAGACAATTCTATGGCCTGTCCTGGACAGATTTAACAAAAAAAAAAAAAAAAAAAAAAACGTCCTGGATATGAAATTAAAAGAGCGATCAGAGAATGTGTGGCAAAACATCATAACGATTAAAACACAAGTCCATCTGCTTTGACTTAGCACTACAAGACAATTCAATGATCTGCCCCGGACGACTTAAAAACCTTCATGGATGTGAAATTATGGCGCTCTTGAATGCAGCCATCTGGTGGTCTGCTTTGCGCTTTTTGAAGTCAAACTTTGTGGTTTTGAGCCCAAACCCGATACTCAGCACTCTTTTACTGTGGTATGTATGTATGTACATTAATGTTTAGGGACAGACTATCACTCCACACTCATTAGTTATGCTGTTGAAGTGTTTTAAATTGGTGTGTGTTTGTGTGTCTGAATGTGTGTCTGTGTCTGGTTTTCTCTCTCTTTCTCTTTCACATCTCCTCCTCTCCCTCTCTCTCTCTCTCCCTCTCTCTCGCTCTCTCTCTCTCACACACATACACACACACATACACACACACATACACACACACACGCACACTTGAGCTGCAGAAGGAAGATATTTTAGTTTTGGTCCAAGATGAAAGATAAGAAGTTTTCAAGGAAGCCTTTGTGTTCTATTCCACAGACGTTTCCAAACGCAGCTGCGCCGCACTGACACCGAGCTCCGCATTAAAAAAAAATAAAATAAAGAACTCTGGGTTTTCTGCATGATTTTCAATCAAAGCCTGGTTTTAATAGCACTGACCGAGCTGGTCTTAGTACATCCACACAATAAAGCGAGAGACATCTGGAAACAATTACATCGCAATGCACTTGAAGTTTTTTCCCCCAGTCCTTTGTTGTGTCTTAAAGACAGATCACTGGAGTAAACAGAACGCGGCCGCTCTTTTTCTGGATTTTAAAAAGTGGGCAGATGAAAAGAGCTTAAGCAAGAAGCATGACCAAATGGTTCCAAACTCTGTGTGTGTATGTGTGTGTGCGCACATGTGGCTGCCAGCACATAGACAAAGTGTGTGTGTGTGTGTCTCAGTGGAGACAAAGTGTCCTGCCGCTGCTGTTATGAGGAGGATGGGGGTGTCGCTGACATAAGGGCATCTCTGCTTCTTCCTGCTGGTGTTTTCACTGAGAGCAAGGGAGAGAGGGACTGGGGGGGGGCACATCCCTCCTCTTTCCCCACGGCCTGCGCCAACTCTGTGTGTGATGGAGTTTTTATCTGACACATGTGGAACTAATTTCAGACACCACCACCCCCACCCCCCACCCCCCTTCTAAAGAGGCTCCTTCTCCCTTAGAATCCTGTATCTCGCAGCTTTTTGGCCGGTCCTACTTCTGCCTTTTATCTCTTTCTGAAAAATCTCTCTGATAGAGACTAAGCCAGAGAGAGAGAGAGTGTGTGTGAGAGAGAAGGGACAGGAAAGGGGAGGAAATGGTGAAAGAAGAGAGAGAGACAGAGAGAGAGAGAGAGAGAGAGAGAGAGAGAGAAGGCCCAGCTGAGTGTGTGCACAGTAGAGTAGGAGGTCAAGCTTGGGCTTATGGCTTTAGTCATGCTGTGCCTCCCTCTTTCTCTCTGTCTACTTTCTTCTCCTTCTCTCTCTCTCTCTCTCTATCTCCTCTTTTCACACATGACCCTGTGTAGTAGGCATTTCTCATAAAGTTCAACTCTCTCTCTCTCTCTCTTTCCCCTCCCCTCTTTCTGCCAGGGAAGCAGGAATGCAGCACAGCAGGAGAGAAGAGAAAGACAAAAAAGTAGAGAGAGAGAGAGACAGAGACAGAGAGAGAATGAGGGAGGGGTGGAAAGAGGAGGGAGAGAAAGAGAAAGCAAAGCGTTGGAGTAGAAGAGTGCGGGAAACTTTTTGATCCAAACCAAACAGTGAGGTGGCGGTGTAGACAGCAGAAGTAGGGGAAGTGGTTGTTGGTTGTTGACATACTGAAAGAGAGAGATATAGAGAGAGGTACTCATAAAGAAGTGTGATAAAGTTATCCGGATGGGGGTCGTGAGCAGTTTCGTCATACATCAGCAGTAAAGGAAGTGATGCGAAAAGCAGTACCTGTTGTGATGATTGAAATTACAGTAGAAGGCAAGGGGTTTACCAAAAAAAAAAATTAGTTGGCTAAACTTGAAATCAAAATATCAAATCAGCTTGTTACTGTAACCAACATTGGTTGGTTTGTGTCTACAACTGAACATAACAGGGTGTGCTGTTATAGGAAAATAATCAGTGATGGTGTTGTGTAATGTGGCCGTTATTCCTCTTATACCACAGCAATTTTCCAACGATAACCATTTTTATTTTTTTAATTAATGACCAATAATTCTTACATTTTAAGTTTAATAATAAAATAATTATGCTTGATATTGTTTATGTTATAGCAGCTATCAACAGTTCTTCCTCTCTCCAGCCTCTTTTTCTTCTTAAGTCAAGAAAAAAAACACAGCTTGTCATGTAACAGAGAAGCTGGGAAGCCCTGAAGACTTTTCAGTGGTGGGAAACTTAGCAACCATTAAGAAGCACTGACACTGGAGACTCCTTCCATAACTGTTGAATAAACATTAAACCGTCCTCCTTACAGAAGCTTCATCATATCAACGGTTATACGTTTCTCGTTGTTAAATAGCAACGCTGTTTTTTGTGTAGTGTCAGGACTACAGAAAATGAATCAGAACCCTCTGACCAATCAGATTTCAGAATTCAATATCATATCACCACATCACTACTCCTGAATCTTAAATACCAAAAGTTGCCGTAAGAGTTAATGGCTGACGGAAGAGTTAAAGTTAGTGGTTGTCTATCTGGTAAGACTGAATGACGATCGTATGCTAAGTTTTGCTAATGACAACAACTTTAATATCCTGAGTGTGTACTGACTACTCGTTGTGTTTTCAGGGCTCAGAAACGAGGAGACCCGGCCAGTCCGTATTTCGTGAACTCGGGTCACGTCATGGCTCCAGCCAGCAGCGCTAACGACAGCGAGGTGTCCAGCGACGCCACCACTGATGACTCCATGTCCATGACCGACAGCAGTGTGTAAGTGCTACATGCATCAAACACACCCTTGCTTCATTCCCTCTGGCAGAAGGGTTTCATGTTTTCATCAATTCTTCTTTTGGTTTAAAGAAAAGATTTCAACAGATATCTATTTGCGTGAAGAAAGAAGTGCAAAAGCAGTTACGACAGCTGTTATGACAGTGTAACAGCTGTACTATGATTAGGGAAAGATTGGCAAGAAAAAGGAACTGGAAAGACTTTGGTGGACTTGTTGAGTGTTGAGTTATTGATGTCCAGCGGAGCTCTTGCACAGGTACAGGAAGTAGAGATAAGCGTGGAATTTGATTTTGAGAATTTCCAGGTCTGGTGGCTATGAATCAGCAAATACTGTACCAAGAATCCGACGTAGCGTGAGACTATGGTACAAAAGTTAGTATAACAGTTTAGAACTTTACAGGTGTGGCTGCGTTAAGAGTAATGCTGACTCGGCATACAATAACTCTTAGGTTATTCTAGCACCAACTAATAAAACCACAGAAAAATCTGGAAAATGGTAAATCCTTTTGAAATTGGAAATCTTTGGAAACCCTCACAGCACCAGGGAACATTTAGTGCTGCTGGACTTCCTGCTGTTGTTTGGGGTAGATCGGATTTGGATGGCCACACAGAATAAGGTTAAAAGAGCTCTAATTTAGAGTTAGCATATTGCTCGAATTACAGAACTGTGTGATGTTTTCCCAAACTTCACCTTTTTTTGTTTCATTTCGTTGCATCCATTTTTCTTTTGTTCCCCTCCCAGCAGTTTTGTTTTTCTCATCATTATCTCAATGTTTCCCTTTCTCAAATCTGCACAGTAAAATTAGCCATTAGCCCTTAAGTCTGTCTCAGCAAGAGTAGGAGAAGGAGGGAGGGGGCCTGGCGTAGCTTGAAAGCGAGGCATTACGCGCTCTGCACCACTGCGGTTTCCCAGCAGCCTTAGCGCGATGAGATCAAGTGTCAGAGCGCGTTTGGTCGGCAGGCATAGACGAGCAAATAGACCTCATTCCTGGACCCGAAGACGACTCACCTGGGGTTCGCAATGCCGGGATTAAAATCACACTCCCTCATTGTGACCCCTAACCCCTTCATCACCACACACACACACACACTGTCACACACACAACACACACACACACACACACAATCCAGCCCCCCTCTTTTTTTCAAAGGAGCCTTACGTGGTTTCAGAGAGGATGAAAGGCCGAGCTGAATGGCGCTCTTGGCCCATTGTTTGGCTCCCAGAGCTTCAGGAGGGAGAAGGGGGGGGGGGTTGTGAGAGCAACTCAGACCGCTTTGAAAATTAGTTGTGTGACTCAATTGTTGGTGGGGGCATGTGTGGCTTCCCCCTGAAGAGAGAAAGAGAGAAGGCTACTTTCATTCACTCCAACATTGCTGTGGTTTTTAAAGAACTTCAAATTATAGAGAGGAATAGGCTATCCGTATCGCTAATCCATCTGTTTGTGTTGGTTTGCATGCTTTAAAAGAGTACATCCAAACTGCTAACACGACTAACTCCAGCTGAGCGCCAATAACCACTAATTAGCATGATGTCATTTGCATAATGCTAATTGGAGGCTACTGGTATTCATCCTTGAGAAGTGCACTCCATTGAAGGAATTCTCCCAGAAATGATAACGTGGCTAACAGCCACACATGTAGCAGGTAGCAGATCTCGGCTAGCTGATTAGCTTTCATTTATTGTTTCCAATCCTGTTAGCATTTTTTTTTTTTTTTTGGTTGAACCACTAAACGTTTTCTCACAGAACTTTCCAGTCACCTCAATCAGTCTGCATTTGGAGTATGGATGAATTTTCATTCATTGAAGTATTACAAGCTAGCGATAAAACTGTTGAAGCTAAAGGGTCCTGCCAAGTTCTTCACAGATGGTTGGAGTTTAGCAATCTCTTTGGCCGTTTCATGAAATAAGTCTCACTTTTTTTTCTATTGCATGAACAATGTGATATCTACGACAGTTTAAAAGGCACAGCACAAATTTGAATTGCAGTTTGAGATAAAGCCATAAAGCCAGGGTTAGAGGTGATTTCAGCCCCATTCTTTTTTTTCCCCGCTTATATCTTATTTATGGATTTACTTGGACTCTAGGGAATGCGGCAGTGCCAACTTCAAACATTACCTTATCTTACAAACTGAGCTTTTGATGTTGCTGAGATCACAGGAGCCGCGAGATGCTGTTGCCAAATGAAGATGGCAGGGAGCGCATATGCGCATGAGTGTGAGATTTCAAAGCGAGAGAGAGAGAGAGAGTAGTGTTCAGGAGAGGTCATGCTCCATAGAGTTCAGATGTAAATACTGAAACAGCGGTTGACAAAAATGCATTCGGACATGAACAAATCACAGCGGAAAAGTGTCGATTAGCGCATTTCATCTCGAATGAAGGAAAATGTCAGGCTTTTGCACACTCCCTGGTCCTAAATGTTTAATGTTGTTCACGTCTTATCAATGTCCAAATGGTTAAAAGCATCCCCCCGTGCAGAGTAGATCTTCACTTCCGAATGAGCTCATCAGCATCGTTATTAAGTCTCTCTGCGTGTTTTTAGGATTAGCAATCAGAAAGTGACCCCCCGCCGAGCAGCTCTGTGTTTGCTAACGGACTGCTCTGGCCTTTGATGGCTCTCTCATGCCCTCGGTAGGGGAGAGAGAGCTGATGTTGACGTTAGGCAGTAAACGGTGGCCCCCGGGGTCCCATCTAAAATCATTAAGGAGAGGTGTGTTGTGTTGCTAATGCCCTTAATGTTGTAGAAACTGAAATGGGGGGGAAGTGCAGTAAAGGCAAGGGTTACTGGATCTGCTGTCAAGGGAGAAGGCTGTGGTATGCGGCCTTCAAAGCAAGAAATTCTCCAATAATAAAACATAATGGGTCAGCAGGTCGCTTCCAAACCAAACGAGCCTTTCTTTTGTACTTCGTAGAATTGAAACCTAATGCAGTGTTTAGTCTGAAGATTGTTGTCTTGTGGTCTTATTATTGTTTTTTTTTTTTTTCTGAACAGGGACGGGATCCCGCCATACAAGCTGGGCACGAAGAAACAGCTACAGCGAGAGATGCACCGGAGCGTCAAGATCAACGGACAAGTTTCGCTCCCCCACTTTCCCGTAAGATTCTTTCTCTCTTTCCTCTGAGATCAGTGACTCCCGCCGCTGCCAGCTGGGTCCTCTCCCCCAAGTGGGAACGCTGTTTTTATTTCTCCAAGCTCATGTTTTGACAGAATATTATATTCTTCCGCTCATTTTCATATAAAAGGCTACAAATGAAAGCCTGCATTAGCATATGCATTTTTTTCCCTCCTCCCCTCTTTCAACCCCCCTCGTGTATCTCCATAGAAATAACGCTCTCGCATCCCTGCTGCTGTTTGAAGATAAAGATAAAGGTTCCGTTCAGATTTTAGATTCGGATTCCGGTTCTAAGAAGATATGATGCAACTGAAGGACGGGAAGCGGAGGAAGGGCGGGGCGCAGGGGTCAAGTGGTCAGGATCTGGAAGTGAGAGCAGGAGTCGATTCTCATCACCCTTTGATCAGAGGCTGAATGCAGGCAGGCGGCTTGTGTGGCTTCTTTGGTGACAACCTCCAGCCGAGAACCAAAACCTGAACCACCCCCCCTTCTACTCCGTGTGTTTTTGTCGCAGTAAACCTCCCCCTCTTTCCACCCCTCTCCTCTCTCTGATCTCCCCATGGTGTAGGGCTCAGCAGGGTGTGTTTGGTAGCAGGAGGTGTTGGTGGGGGGTTCAGAGACTTGAGTTTGGGGTTGAGTGTTCGCTAAGGTCGGAGGTTACAGTGGCAATTCTTTTAAAAAAAAAATTCCTTGATTTTAGACAGTGATGCACTGCACTGGCAGGAGGCAAAAGTTTAGCCGGAAACTTCTACACTCTTTCTTCTTCATACATTAAAAAAAAGAAACAGGAAATGGGGCAAAAGTATTTAAAAATCCTCCCTGAGTCTGGGACAACTGTCCTGACGTGGCTTTTTCACGGTCAGGAAATAGATTACTTCTTCTCTCTCTGATCTCCTACAGCCCCCACTCTCCATCCTCATCCCTCACTCCATCTCTCTCTCGGCCCTCTTCCTCCCTTTTTTCTCCTCTTCTTTTAATTTTGTCCCCCTGCTTTTTTTCTGTCTATCTGGCTTTTATTCTGGGATTTAAAAGCCTGTGTCGCCCCCCACACCCCCTTCGCCCCCACTCCTTGCGTGTGTTTGATGTTTGACAAGGGTTCTTTGAAGCTGGCTGACTTCAGAGCCTCCATGCTGATGGCATGGGTGGTGGGTGTGTGTGCGCGCGTGTGTGTGTGTGTCCGTGCATGTGTGTGTATTGGTCCAGCTCTCTTGCCCAAGGCTGGCAGTACTTTTGGCAGTTGGCATTAAAGGAAGAAGAGGAGAAGTGAGAGATGTGGGGTATTTGAGAATTCAGGGACAGGTCAATAGCTTTAGATGGAAATATAAAGAAACGCACACTCTTATATACTGTATAGCGATGTAACACACTTGACACACCTTCTTGGTTAATTTTAAGGCCATACAAAAGAGTGTAATCCTTTTCTTGCCATAGGAAAACTATAATAACTATCCTGAGGAAAAATACCTACAAAATGCTTTAAGTGTGCAGCCAGAGGTGTTGTAGGATGATTTTTACAGCTGGTCATTCTGGTCACAAAGACTAAAACAGATGCAAATGTATGTTGTTAATGCATTGCATCCTAAATGGTGATGGTGAGCAGCTCACTCTAACTCGTTCTTTCTTGTCTCTCTCGTAGAGGACGCAGCGATTGCCAAGAGAGATGGCTCCGGTGAAGCCGTCTGCATTTGCAGCAGAGCTGATCGCCCGTCTGGAGAAACTGAAGCGCGAGCAGGACACACTCAGCTCTCTGGAGGAAAGGTTGCAGCAGATACAGGAGGTTAGTAGCAACCAGGATTTTCCAGGATGGCTGGCATTTGTTTAATATAGACATATCACATGCCTATATTAAATAAATGCCAGCCATCCTGGAAAATGCACAGTTAGGCTAGAAAAACAGTCACAACATTCCCTCATTCATTCATAGATAAATCGCTCCATGCTTGATCCTGCTTGGTCCAGAACACACATCCGCACCTCATCACACTCAATTATTGCTAGATGAAAAGCCTCTTTTGAGGCAGGACCTCGGGGCAGCTCTTCTCCAAAGTGCCTAACCCTTTCAACCTCTTAAACCATGTGACCTCTGATCTTTCAACTGTGTGACCTCTTGGCACCTTATTGGCCTTGCTAGTTGTGCCTGTGGTACTGACAAAAAGTGTGTGCTTTAAAATTTTAAAAGCTCGGGCTTGCCTGATTGTCTCTGACTGACACTGCAAGGTCTGGCAATTCATTAAAGGAATACTCCAGTATTTTTTAACTTGGCAATTACCACAGGCAAGAATTTTGTCATATTTCTATTTACTGAGAAAGGAATGAAAAACTTGTTTACCCAGGAATCATTTATAATGCAAGCCTCAGGACTGGAAAACGTGTCAATTTTCTGAGCTAGCAATGCAATAATAAGAGATCAGTTTGAAAAATGCTGGACTTTTCCTTTATTTAATGGCAGAAACTGTTCAAGAACTTTCAAGCTCTTGAGACTGGGTGTCACTTTGAATGTTTTCTTTATCCTTTGAAATAGTGAGACTTGCCTGACCTCTTTTGTACACAGACTGAAAAGATAAGTTTATCATTTTAATTTCTAACGACCAGTAAGAATGTCAGCTAACTCACTTCCTTGTGTGTGTGTGTTTAGGAAGAAGAACGAGATGACAGTGAATTACCTGCAGTCATCTCCCAGCAGCCTCCCACCTCTCTCAGCCTCCTCTCTTCTGGATTGTGCGATGAAGACCCTCAGGCCATCCTGGACGAGCACCTTTCCAGGGTCCTAAAGACCCCAGGGTGCCAGTCCCCTGGCATACCAGGCTACTCGCCTCGCTCCCGTTCCCCAGACCATCATCAGCAAGGCTCCACCCCCAATCTCTTACCTAGCATGCACTGTTCTGTACCATCCAAGACGCCTGTGATGGCTCCCCAGTCCTCCACCAAGCACATCCATCACCACTACATCCACCACCACCACTCTGCTTCACCCAAGAGCAGGGAGGAGATGGAGGCCGAGGCGGCACACCAAGTGGCGCAGTGTCTAGGCTCATCCGGATCGGATTACTGCTACCGGAGGTGCCACAACTCAGCCGATCTTCAACAAGGGTGAGTTATGGAGGTTTAATACATCAAATGGAACTTATACATGAAAATGTAACCAAATATAGCTACGCCTGTTGGGAATCTCTTGGGCCTGATTTCCTTTTGCTCTTGTCTAGGCGTACCAGCACATTGTCTAAGCGTCCCAGTAATATTAGTGATGGAATGAGTGGTTGCAAGTCAAGCGAAGAGGAAAGCACCTCACCTCTGCTCCCCCGAGATGGTATGGTCCGACCTCACAACGTGTGGCAGTGGATCCTGGAAAGTGAGAGGCAGAACAGGCACAAGCCTCACAGGTGAGTCACATGAGCACACTTTACAGCTATATACCTCTACATATTATAGAGTATCCACTCACTGAGTGAATGAAAAACAGGCAATGAATCAGAATACTGGTAACAGACAACAGTGGATATTAAAAATGCAGAAACTTAGAAGGCAAAGACTAGATAATGAGATACATGAAACAAGGTTTGGAATTTCACACTTGATTACAACACCCATTAAAAGGATAGAGTACATCTACTGTAAAGCATAAACCACAGATGTTGGCCAAAGAATTAAATCAGTTATAAAATACATTATGGCAAAATTAACAAACGAACCTTCCCCACAGTTCCCAAGGCCTGAAGAAAACGCACCCAAGCGATTCGTCCTCTAAGATGCCCTTATGGGGTGGTGGAGGAGTAGGTGGTCATGCTCGAGCACACCATCCGGGTCACCCGTTTGTCCAGGATCCCACTATGCCACCTCTATCTCCACCAAACACCCTCACCCAGCTTGAAGAAGCCTGCCGAAGACTGGAAGAAGCCTCCAAACCAACTAAACAAAGGTAAAGATTCAGCCATATAAATATTCAGTATTACCATGTATGTTGAAGATTCATTTCACACCATGATTTGCAAAGATATAACTCAGGAAGTGTTTTTAGGGATGCACTGATTTCATTGTTGCTGTGACGATGCCCATTTTGCTTTATTTTTCAAGACAGACCGTCATGATTTTTATTGTACTTGAAATAGTCAACCTGTTGTTGAATTAGAAACTTAGAAAATACTCCATATTGGATTGGCGCATCCCCAACAGTCTTTCTATTGGGTTAGGAAGAAATACTGACCAAAAGACTTCACAATTTTGATTGCGTCTAGGCGAAGTGCAGCTGAACCAAGGAACATCAACACTTTCTTGCAAAGTCATCTAGGGTCCAGAAGTGAAAAATGTCAAAATAGTGAAAAAGTCTGGTTCAATGTTATTTGAAGCTCAGTACTGTATTCTCCCCTAATGCATAACTCCAACTTTTAAACCCACAGACACTCAGCCTCCAGTCTGCAGAGAGAGAGAGTGCATCCGTCTCTTTTCTCCAACAGCAGCTCGCCTCTCATCAACCCTGCCCTGCAGATGGACGAGTACGTTTATTCATTTGATTTTATTTTTATTTAAGCAGGCTGGCCTAAAGGACAAGGAATTAAGAGGAATCTGGGTGTTTCTAAATCCACAAAAAGTTTTTTTTAGGTTTAACAATCCCTGAAATATTTTTGTCACTCGTCTCAGTGTTCTGTGGCAATGTTTGATGTCCAGCCACAGCCACCTGACAGCCAGCGTATACACACACACTCTCTTCTGAGCTTTAATTGGCTGACCTTTAGCCAGCCAGCTGTCTCAGGGCGAACCATCGCCATCTGAAGCGGCGCTAACAAAGCCCTGGAAGTGAATGAAAAGCTTCACAGCTCTTTTGGGGGCTTGCCCTTTGGCCACCCCTGCAACACATGTTGGTCCAGGCCGGCCCTCTGAGCCTGCCACCGCACCACTGTGCACAGGTTGAGCTGGACCATCACGTTAGGATTGGGGGGAGGGAGGAGAAAGGCAGAATCGAAAGCCTGTCGGGGTCTCTTAGCGAGAGGTCAGATTAGTGAAAAGCCCAGACGCTGACACAAAGGCCCATCATCCATCAAACTCGGGAGGGCCCTGGCAGAGCCGTCTCACGCTGCACAACAGCTCCCACTGCCTTCAGACGCAACCTAATCACATGTTACGCTCGAGAAAAGGCTCCTCTCAGCCTCTGCTGGCTTGGCTTTCCTCATCAAGGACACACTTTCACAAGAGAAAACCCAACTCAGCATGAAAGTATATTAAAAAACAAGATTAGGTGAACCGTTTGAGTGGGTTATATTTACTCTGGCTTTTACCACTGGAAATTTAACAAATATTATACTGTATTCTCTACATTAAACATAAAAATATAATATACTGTTATTTAATATTACTTCTGAGGCTTAATTGCAGATATCAGTGTCACCTTCGCAGCCTTAACCCATCTGTATTTCTTCTCCAAAGGTGGAAGGAGCAGCGGCGGCTGAGTGCTGGACACTCCAGCGCCCACTCTGGCTCGGAGCTGGTGGTCACTTACTTCTTCTGCGGCGAGGAGATCCCTTACCGCAGACTCATGAAGACCCACAGCCTCACTCTCGGCCATTTCAAAGAGCAGCTCCGCAAGAAAGGCAACTACAGGTAAATTCGGTTTCTTTATTTCAAAAGATGCCTGTTTGCTTGGCATCCACAGAGCTGAAAAAAGACCAAATCTCTGTAATTAAGATGAGATGTCTGAGATGAGAAGCACATCACAATAAAAAGCATGGGGAGAAGTGGGGTGGGGTGGAGGGGCAGGTTGTGTTGCGCACATGGATCTGGTCACGTCAGCCCCCCGATTCCCACGCTAAGGCATTCTTAACAAGCATGGCTTTGCGGCCCATACCCTATTATTTTCTGCCCACTGAGCTGCTGCGTTTGACAGCCTCTCAGATTCCTCCCAGGATTACATCAGCCGCAAGCCCTTCACAAGCGCACATCTTCAGCATGGGCAGCGCTTTACAGGACCCAGAGTGCCTTTGAACTTGAACGTTAAACCTGAACGATCTCAAACAGAGGCTTAGGACATGTCTAGACAACGGTTGAAAATGCTTTACTTACATGCTTTTGTTTCTAGATGTCCTAACACAAGCAGCACTCATACACAATGATCAGTTAATCAGGAGGAGCTATTTCCATATTTCCTGGACTAAAAGTTAGATGAAATTGCCATTCATCTAGTGCTGCAACTTCATCAAAGCAAGATACATTATAATTGGTGCATTGAGCATTAACCTACATAAAATCTCTGTATTTAAAAACATTAAAGTGAGTCAACACTTAAAGTGAAATAACAATAATAAAATGAGTTAGATTTTTTTATAATAATTATTATCAGTTCTAAATACATAGAATTTTTTTTATCATGTTTATAAATAAAAACAGTACAGAAATTGTAGTCTAATCTGAACCTACTCATATTTTCTGGGCTATAAAACCAATGTTTTGCTTTATCAAGTGATACGACACAGAGCAAATGAACATTCCATAAAGATTTAAAGGGTTAAGTCACACTCAGTGTGATTTACAATCTGAAACAATTTATTCTGTTGAGTTGTTAGTCAACAATACTGTAAGTCAGCAAGGCCATAAAATCAGTAATCTATATTTCACATATTTCATTTATTTCTGTAGCTCTGCAAAACCAGCTTGCCAGACAATATTGATACCAGATGCGACAACAAACACATTAAACATGTTCCTTTTTTTTACTCTCCCCCTCTCTTTTTTTCTTCTTCATGGCTCTTACTTTCTCACTTCATCTTCGTTCTGATTCACTTTGCTATGGGAGGGTGTTTAATTTCCTCTGAGATATGAGGATATGAAGGATAGGAAAGGATAGGAGTGTGATGGAGATGTAGAGGAAGATGCTTATCTGTGCCAAGGTTACACAGGCTTCAGCACATCTCTGTGATATTCCTAACTGAGACGTACATTCGGTATATACAGAATACAGAATACAATAGAAATACAGACTACATCAGACTGAGCAAAGCGAGAGAAGTAAAAAAAAAAAAAAAAAAAAAGGATGGGGGAGAGAAAACAAGTTTACACACATGCCGTTTGTGAGTTAGTCAGCTTTCACCCATAAACCCAAGCAGGCTGTGGAATTCCAAAGCTGCCCCACACATGGTGCGAGTCAGGCATTTTTCCATTACAAAGCCAATCATTAAATCTTCCCCGCTGATCCCTGCTCCTTTTAAAGAGACCTCAGATCATTAGGGGCTCAGCGTAGAATAGGACCCCAACTGAACCTTCAGTGCTGTCTTTGTGCCAGGGTTATGTGACCTTTGACCTTTAGAACACCCTTGAGGTCACCGTGAAGCTCTCTGGGTTTACTGTCAAAAGGCCACGGCTGCTATGTGCCTCACTCCAAACAGAGAGGGCCTTTTTAAACTCCAGAAACATTAGCTTTTTTTGCCACATTACAATTCTAGTCATGTCGTATTTAACTTGAGAGGTTTACATGACCTGGAGACTGTGTGTGCATCTCTGTATGTCTAGTGAGACCCAGCCTTATTGTCTTGTGAGCTTAAACGTTTGCCACAACTGCATTAGGAACACCTTAGGACTAACTGAAAAAAAAAAAAGACACCAGAAAAGCAGTATTGAAAATGTATATTTACCATACGTCTTTTCCTCACTTTTTTATTTCAGGTACTATTTTAAGAAGGCCAGTGATGAGTTTGAGTGCGGTGCTGTGTTCGAGGAGATCTGGGAGGACGGCACGGTGTTGCCTATGTATGAGGGGAAGATCCTGGGAAAGGTCGAGCGCATGGACTGAGCACATCCAGCCATCCGGCTAGCTAATTACTGTACGCCTTTTAACTGTTACCAAGCGCTGGGATAACAAACACTATCCAAGCACGCTGCCACCAGGAACTTCAGAAACAAGGCTAGTCAGCCATCGGACACCAGGCGAACAGACTCCTTTGGCACAAATGTGTACCTTTTTAAAGCTACCTAGAGTTAATATATTTGAAAAAAAAAAAAAGACTAACTGAGATGTGATGAAGTGATTGAAGGAACAATAATAACCAATGAAGATGAGCAGAAGACCATTTTTTTCTAACCACTCCGCCTTAGAAAACAATTTTGAGCTGTTGCTCGGAAACGAAACCATTGAAGGTGCAGATTAGTTCACTACGCTGCAGCAAGTGGACAGAGCCTATAGTGCATCATCTGCTTTATCTATTGAACTCTGAAACGTCTATACATGCATATATACATACACACCTATGTGTATATATACATGTGTCCTTGGAAGATGTTTTTATTATCTTTTTTTAAAGTATTTATTGAACTATACTATCCCAATTTTCCTGACTCTCACGTCCACAGAAAGGACACGCTGCTTGAAACCATTGTTTCAGTTCCTTTTTATTAGTAATGCAAAACACAAATACACACACTCACACACTCCTCCCATTCCTCTTAAAACATGTTTCTGATCATAATTTGCTGCAGCGAAAGCTGCCTGTGCAGTAACTACTTCTTAAGAATTTCATTAGTAGACATTCGTAGGTTTGGATTGCCACTAAATTTCTAAAGATCAGCAAGTCACTGTTGTAGTTTCTCACTTTTAGCTGCTGAATTGTCCATAACTCATCGTCCTGCCTCTACTGAATGCATTAGTATTAGTCAGGCAAGGTTACCAGGCTTATGACATGATACTGAAGATCTTGTAAAAGATTATATCACAATTCTACAATTAAGCGACCTTCATGACTTAAATTAGAGATGTTTGGCCGTCAGTTACAGAAAGCTCTTCTTGTGGTGCCTTTGTCGGTGTGGAGGTTTTTTTTTTATCTGTCAAAAGGAATCAAAAGTGTATTGGAAATTGTAATTGTATGCCTGTTTCGCAAGTGCAATCCTAAGTTAGGTTTTTTGAATATTATTTCTATAATTAGAAATCAAAGCTGACATACAAATTTCATGTTACATTTACAACTTGCTGGTTATGCTGCCTAGGCACATAACTACTACTCTGGGATTGTTAGTAATACCAAGCTGAAGGTACCAAAAACTCAAAAGTAATTCTTCAAATTATGTATAACCTGCAGTTACCATACGGATCACGATATCTATACATTACAGCTACACACTATAAGAGTGCAAAACGAACAATGTGAATAATAATATGTAAACATCATGTGAAAAGCATCTGAAATATGTTACGAGTTTTATGAATTGTGGGGATCCCTTTACATATGATTGCTTTTGACAGGAAATTAACGCCATACATTGCAGAAATGTATGCCACTTTATAGGTCACAATCACAGCTTACATTCATACCACATTTTAAAAGATAGTCTCACAGGCCTATATTTTAGAATGATCCATTGTGAAGGGGGTGGGGAGGGGGCACTAAAGTTTATTTGATATCAGTGCAGCACCTGTGCCTACATGGACCATACCATGTGCTACCCTGTTTCAGGGTGTTATATTCCCTTGGTTTTTAGAAGGGCTTTATGTTTTGAAACACTTTGTAAGCTTTTAATAGTATCATTTTCTTTGTTTTGTTTACTTCATTTTATCAAATCTGTAAATTATACATTATACAAAGAGTTTTCAGTTAAAGATTTTACTTTGAGCTATAATTATTGTAATTATTAAAAGATGTAGCCTTTATTATTAAAGTTTTATATTTTTCAAATTAAAGAAAAAAAAACCTTGTCATGGTCTTCATTCACTTCTTCTAGAGACTTTGTATGTGGTGCTGCTCCTGTCCTCATCTCAAAACTGTAACTGTTAAGAAAGTTCAAACACTAGTTATATATGTACTCGTGGTTCTATGAACTGCCAGGGGGAGTGGGAATCAGTGCATATATGCGACTTCCAACAAAGTTACACAGAACCTTGTTCCCACTGGTCCCAAATGACAAGGAACTCTGGCAGGTATCCGGTGTTTATAGTAACACCGTTACTATATTCTTTTTCTTCCCTCCTCTAACTACTAGAGTTGCTGAGAAGAACCTGGGTAACATATGCCATAGTGTCATGAGAAACACCTTAGTACTAACTGGAAAGATGCTGAGAGACAACCGCGGTTCTATCACCACTGGAAATCTGGAGAAAGTGGATGGTGACGTTCAGGTAGCAGCGCCACCTGGTGTGGCTTTCCTCTAAATAGTGCTCATGAGAATGAGACATTCCTAATAGTGTGGCATGTCACAGTAGGGGCTGGACATCTAGCCCCTCTATAGGCCATGGTAAAGATGTTCACCAGCCAATGGGCCAACCTCTGCTTAGACAGAGGAGTCCCCTGTATCCTTTCTCTGCAACAGATTAACCACAGATGGCAATTTATGGAATTTATGTAGGCTATTTATATGCACCCTAAATAAATTCCATAAAATCTGTCACATATATATATATGTGTGTGTGTGTGTGTGTGTGTGTGTACTTCTGCAAGCTTTAGGTTTGACCACAAAAAAAAGGAACACATAACTGTTCACTGTCATTGAAATCTCATTCAGTCAACAGCAATTAAAAGACAGTTCAATTAAGTGTAACAGCACTACATTTTGTCGGGCATTTTTCCATTTTTTTAAATGTTAAACATAGCAGGTTTGAATAAAGTAACTTCTTTTTGAATTGCAATTCTATAACAAAACAATCAACAAAAACTACAACTAAAGGTTCACATAAACTATCAGACTTCATGTCTGGTCTATTAATGCTTTGTTTCCTAGTAGGGGTTGCAGACAACAGACTTAAAAGCTCAGTCCAGACTTTTCCCCAACCACAGATTCCAGATGTTCAAAAGCCAACTGCGATATGTATTATCTCTTGTGGGTCATGGGTCTGCCCTTGGGTATCTGTCCAGTGGGATATGCCTGTTACAGCTCTAGTGGGAACCAACCAGGGGATATCCTTGTAAGGTTCCCAAACCTCTCAACTGGCTTCTCTCATTTTGGAGGAACAGCAAGCTCCAGAGCACCCACAGAGCTGGCGCCTATGAATTAGTCTGAGAATCAGATGCCCAATGTCTTGTCTAAACATTACCATAGGGTGCATACTCCGTACAGCAAGGAACATACTGTATTACAGGTTCATCAGTGCAAGGTCAATTGACACAAAATTGGATGAAATGAAATTGGCAAGAAATCCTGAATTAAACCTCAAGCTCACCCCAAAGCCTGACTAATAAGGTTTGGCATTCTACATGGAATCATCACACATGGCCCTTTCAGAAAGGCTATAGTAGGCCTGTTAGGACCCCGGAGAGATGCCACATGTGATGCTGTGGTGTGCTGTAATGGCTGCCACATACTGTCTACCTTTGGCATAGATTGGAACTTGCCACTATCTAGTAGTCCCTGGAGAAACATTCTTATCTTGGGCATAAGTTCCAGTTGATGAGGTGCATGATGGTCACAGAACTAGGCCCATGTGCTAGGCTTGGGGCTCTACCAAGTGTTTCCTGGACTGCAAGGTCAGAGGTCCTCAGCTGGCAATTAATTCAGAGGTACAAGACCTACAGGCACAGGTGATGTGAGTAAGGGTGCCAGATCTCTCCATCTGATTCGGACAAAGAATCTGCTTGGGGAGGAAGTCACCAGGGTGTTCCAACCACTAGTGACACCATTAGTGGAAACCAAGGTCTTACCAGCAATCTTGGGGTCATGTGCAGGATGATGTGGGAAGAATCATTGGCATGCACTATAATAGATGGGAACACCAGTCATAGGTCAGAGCGTCCTGTCTCGGTGAGCTATCCAGCTTGCCTGGGAGAACCATAACTGGTAGTGTCACTTAGCATTGGCAAAAAGGTTCACCTGTGCCTCACCAAACCCTTCCCAGATCTAGACTACCTCTTCTTGCTGCAGATGTCACCCCCCTGGACATCTCTACAGTGTATCTGCTTGTACAGCTTGTACAGCTTTGGAAGATGAGTTGCTCTCAGTGAGAACCATGGATGGGCCAACCTGAGAAAATTCTGCACAAGGCGGAGAGACTCGCTGTACCTCATGCTGCCCTGATGATTGCCATAACTGACCATCTATACATTGTCTAAGCAAATGTAAGCAAGTGTATCAGAACCTGTAAGAAGAACTTTCTTTAAGAAGAACTTGGGCAGCCTGAAGAAATACAAAGTAGAAGGGCAAACCTCTAGCAATTTTTATACCAGGGTGGCCTGTAGTTTTTATGAAATTGTATGATGTCACAAACTTGTAGGCTGTCGAACACCCTGAAAAAACTTTTCATAAGCTTGAGTTTATGGGTGTGAGTACAGTTTACCTCATAACTATCTCTTTCATTTGACCTTGTGCAACATAGCAGTAATTTGGTTTAGGTGAGCTTGTATCATTTATGCCCATCAATATGGACATATCTTGTACGAAAGGCTAGCAAAGCTAATCAAGCTGATTTGAAAATAGCATTGGAGTTCTGGGCAGCTTGTGCTTTGTGCTAGACCACCAGGCCCCCTCAGTGAAGTGTGAGCTGTTGAATAGCAGGGAGGAGACAGGGAGGTGGTGAGTGCTGAAACTCTGTCACAAGTAGAGAAAGGGAGAGATGTAAAGTTAACTTAGAAGAAGATGGAGATTCAGATGTGGTCTTTCTCTCAAACTTCAGTTATTTCATAAGCATAGTCATTTCAAACAGGCCAGCATGAGCTGGTTTCCAGAATGCATCTCTGTCTCTCTCTATCTCTCGCTCTCTTTCTCTCGTCCCTTTCTCTCGCTCTCTTTCTCTCGCTCTCTTTCTCTCGGTCTCTTTCTCTCTCCCTCGGCTGCACGCCCTGTTTGGCACAATTGTGCGCTTGCACCTTTGTAGATTTTGTGGTCCTTAAATCAGGCCTTTCATCCCTGCTGTTCTCCATTAGCATATTTAATTGCCAGGTAAAAATCATTTGTTTACAATCCGTGTAATTACTTGATTGTACAGTAACCGTGAGGAATCGGAAGAAGAGAGCGAGAGAGGAAGAGGGATGAAACGAGGGAGTGCTGGAGAATGAGAAGAAAGAGGAGCTCAGCAGCCAAAACAACACATCAAAGCAAGTGCCTTGATGCCGATTTCGTATGGCATTAATGGTTCATGAAGGAAAGAGATTGCCTTTAGGAACAGTTCCCTCATAATCCCACCAACAATCTCAGTGCAGCATAAACATTAAAAGAGAGAATGGAAAAAATTGAACCCATCTCTCATAATCCTGTCAACAATCACCAGTGAATGCATAAACAAGGGAAACTTCTGCCAAAGAAAGAAAAGTAGAGAAAAACAAAGAGACAGAAAAACAGAAAGGGGATAGAGCTGTATGTTTTAATAGTTATAAAAATATTTAGTTGTGAACACTGGCATAATTGGCAGAATACTAACAAAATACCGTGTTGTCCTTTAAATTCATCACTCATTCACCCATACCTGCTTGTACCTTCACTGGTTTAGCGGCACAGTTACGTAATGTTTTTTAGACATCCATCCATCTTCCGTACTGCTTATCCTACACAGCATCCCGGGTGAGTCTATCCCAGGGAACTCAGGGCACAAGGCAGGGGACACCCTGGACGGGGTGCCAACCCATCACAGGGTACAATCACACACACATTCACACACCATGGACAATTTGGAAATGCCAGTCAGGCTACAGCACATGACTGGTGGAGGACACCCCTGAAGCACAGAACGCAGGATATGAAAGACTTACATTTGCTTTCCACCCAAAATTTCAACACTGCTAATCAATTGGTTGGTTACATTTAAGCCTTTTGGGCCCATAGTTAAAACTTTAAAATGCAACAGCTTATACTTGGTCCAGTTTTGACCCACAATGAAATAACTGACTTTTGTGTGTCTCAACTCAACTATATTCACTATAGTTCAAATATATTCAAATACATTCAAGTACATTACCTGTTGAAAACTGGAACAATGAAAGCTAGTGTTGCAGTACATGTTAGTGTGCATTTATTAGTTTGTGTGAAAGAATAAAGTTGAGACACTTCATTGTATCCAGCATGGAGAATGTTATTAAGTTAACAAGCTCTTTTCTCATGCTTTGTCATTAAGTGTCATTCTTATCATTCTTTGGATTCTAGGATGTTTTGGGGGATTTACTGGTTTCTGATCAAATAAAGTCAGCTTCCATGTCATATTAATATTAAATATCGACATTAGTTAATATTGACTGACATTAAAGCTCTACAGCTCTACTTTTGGGAGAAAGCTGCATTTAGGTTTAGCAGCTAGTTCTCCCTCTCTCTCTCTCTCTCTCTCTCTCTCTCTCTCTGTCCTCTCATCCTTTTATTAAATTCTTCAGCTGTGCATGTTTAGTAATCCAGAATATTTGTTCATTTATTCATGTTTAGCAACTGCTTTATCTTGGTCAGGGTTGCGGTGGATCCGGAGCCTATCCAGTTGGATAAAGAAACATCTTGATTGAAAACAGCATTTCACCAGCAGAATGAAAACATTACTAGCCTCAGATTTGCAAGTGTGCACCTGATCATTTACTAAGTTATCACTATTGCTTGTAAAAAATGTTAGCTTTTATTGTTTAACATTTGAAGTGATTGTTTAACATATTGGAGTCACCAAGAAGCTGAGAGTTTTCTCTTTACAGTACTGTATAAAACTATAAAAATCTGCTTCTGGGTCGAAGCAAATCAAAATGATGGAATAGATCACACATCTCATGTTTCGTGTGTGTGTGTGTGTGCGTGTGTGTGTGTTTTAATAAAATGCGTGATTCTGTTGAGGCAAGCTTTTACATCATACTTTCAGTTTGGCAGTTATATTTTAAAATGCATGGAATCTTTCCAGAAAAAAATATTTCTTATTTACTGCTTGTGGCTACAGATCAAAGGTTTGAATTTAACACTGATATAAGATCTACAGTTACAGAAGCCAAACACCTATCTTAAATTACCTTCTTGGATCGAGATGAGATAAATGTGTTTTGATTAAATTTATTAGTTTGGCAAATTTATGACTCACAACTGAGGCAAAATCAAATCTAAGACTACAGCAGAGCAGCCAAAGGGTAAGGGTTTTGTTCAAGGGGTTCTTTCTGACCATCCTGGGATATGAATTCAGAACTTTATGGTTACTAGCACTGAACCTCAGATATCAGTGCCTCACTGGAGAAGAGCTAGTGCCAAAAACACTTCATATAAAATGTTATAAGTGCTGGTGTGGTGTCCTAAATGGTGCAAGGACTGTGAGGGTCAAAAGAAAGAAAAAAAAAGAAGTTGTAAGAAAAGTTATGACTGCTAACCAATATGTATTCTCTCTCATTTATTTGAATCATATGTGTAATTCCAGCAAATAAGGACTGACACTTCTCTCTGTACTGAGAGAAGAATGGAAAACTTGCGTATTTACTTGAAACTCACTTATAATCGAAGCCTAATGGTATTTGGAATCCATTTGCCTGGTGATGCTAAACATATAAATGCTTTCCTGACTCCTCAGTTAAAGGTATTTTGTAAAATTAAGCTCCAAGTAAGGAATAAAACATGACTTGTGCTTTTATAGAAAAATAGTTAACAGTTGGATGGTGTGATGCTCCAAAGTTGGTGATTTTCCAATAATAGTATGTTGTAAAGTGTATTATTCCTCTTATAACACAGCAATTTGCCAAGTCTTAAGTCATTAATGAATACTTTTTAGTTTTAACCATTTATTTCCCTCACAAGCCTCTTTTTTTCTTTGTCATGTTGCTCAGAAACGTTAAGTGCAAACTCCTCTGTCTATCCTGAAGACTTTCCTGTGGAGGAAAACGTACTGACTGTTACCAAGCACCGATACTGGAGACTCCTTCTATAAATGTTAAATAAATGTCTTCTCAAAAAAACTTTTCTTTGTTAAATAGCATGTTTTAACAATCTGTTTATTATTATTTCCTCTGAATAAGTTGTTATGGAAATGATAAAATATTACAATGAGTGCATTAATATAAACCTGTGAAACCTGTGAGGAAGGAATTTGAAAGAGTTTTCTCTTTTTCCTATGTATACAAAATGTATTTACAAAAATCCATGTTAGTCGCATACACACAACAGATCCTGCGCTGCATACCGGTTTTGTTATAAATTTGCAGCGTGAACATGATAAACATGACACGGCTATCTATTCATCACCAGCGTTCCTTGTTTACCAAATCTAATTTTTACTTTCTTCTGTATTCCATTTAAAAACCATCTTCCACGCAATTGTTTCCCTTCTCAGTGTTCGTTTGTCTTCCCAGGCCAAATCTGGAGTGGGTGTGCATTCTTCTATGATTATTTTCACAAAATGCCCCCTCACCCCCCCCAAGCAGGCTTGCGTACTCCCATCCCTGGCCGGATTTGGTCACTTTTTGCCTTAACCACCGTAAACAACAAGAACAATTTATCTGGCAGGAGACATGTTTACTGAAGCGGAGCCACAGCCATTTTTAGTCGCCTCTTTTCGTTCGGTTAGCGCGGCATCCTCTGATCTCTGTATTATTGGATGTTCCCCTGTGGTTGCTGTGGGTTCTGCGTTCTTCCCCATTGTTCTCAAAGCAGCACGGATTCAGAGAATTCCATCTTCGGCTTGTAGATTCGATAACAGGATTTTTATGGTGTAGAAAGTCCCACATTCCAGTCGGACCCGCAACACAGAGCGCTTTGTCACGAGATCGATGTGCTTGGCCTGGGATGACATATACTTTCGCGTTCAATGCCCCAGTTATGGCTGGTTTTGGGTACTGCAAACTACAGAGGCCTTCGAATGGCAGTAATGCCGTTGTAAGACCACACAAACTCAGTGACTTCGGTGCTGGTCAGAGATAGTTTGTGGTGCTGCTTCAGCAATTTCTGACCAGGCCTTTAAACTGCGAAGGGAATTTATACATGTTTTGTTCGACTTGCATTTTTGCGTGTCCTCTTGTGCACCCCATGATATGCAATGCACAATTTAGTTCTTCCCTCGAGCCAAGTATAACTTTCCATAACACAAAAGCAGTTGCGTATTTTTCAAATTCCTAACTTTGATGTGGTCAGGATGAAGTCTTCTTCTAAAAACCACCCCTTTCTGGATCACAGGCTGGGCGTTGGACCATTTGTGAGACATGTCCCTTGATAGATGAATCACTAAGCTTGCAGTCAATGCTGAACTATCGTTGCATTTCGCTTCTTTACCCAGGAGTTAATGAATGATCTATCTAGACTTCTCTAATGCTTCTTTAAGAAAGAAAGATTTAACATGTTTGGTGTGTCTCGTGTTGGGTGGCACCGTTTTGTGCATGCCTACTCCACCACAGAGTGGCTTCCCCAGGCAGCCATTGGGTCTGTGGTCTTACCACTCCTGGTCTGGCTTTCGGCCATACACTGCTCCTCAGCGCACGCGCACACACACACACACACACACACACACATTCCCATTTAGACCACAGGTTGCTCGGGTAACCTACAAAACTTGCCCTTCTGAACCTTGTCTTATTTATCCAAGCTGTATTTTATCTAAGAATGCTACTATTTCCCTAATGATGTTTAATGGCAGGTGGGATGGAGGCTGGTCCTTCATGTAAGCTCCTAAAGCTTTTACGAGCCACAATAAGTAAACTTCTGAGGTCACGGGTAAATGCTAAGAAAATATAAGTGCCTTTACTTGCACCATGGACCACACAAGAGCTCATGGCTTTAAGTTCGAATTTAGCAAATGACAAAGGTGGTTAGCCTTATGACCCAGTAAAAAATGCTGCAATAAGCCCACCTAGTATTGTCTTTTCTGCTTGTGTATGCTGCTTTGCTTTCTAATCATAGTAGGAATTAGCATGGGGAACATAATTTTGAGGCATTGCTGAGGCCTGATGTTGCCTTCTTGATGGCTTAATCCTTTAAAGACCCAATTTGATAAAAAATCTTTGTTCGTGAGTTGAGATCGGCGGTATTAGAAAGCATAGCATGTGTGACCATGAGACGTGCTCACAGGTTGTTTAGTGCTGACGCGTGACTGCTGATACAGGGCTCTTCTAAAAACCACCAGGAAAAAAAAACACAGAAAAATATCCTTATTATCTCCATACTATTATCTTAACGTTAAAAAATGTTTCTGGTTGTTTGGCCCTGTTTGCTTTAATTGTAGGTCTGTCATTAGAGGATCGTAATCCTATAATCTGACATGGAGAACGCTATCACACACGATTTTATTGGAATCATCATACAGTGTGATAAATAGTAATCATAAAAAAAACCTTATTAATGTAGTGTACAAGTAAGAGAAATCTCACCAGTACTTAAAAATTAATGTCTGTTGTCTATTGTGCAAACTGCATGGTCAATTATCACACCCTTGCATCAAAAGACATTGATTAGCTCAGTACTATTATTTGTACATAAATAGGATCATATAATAGCAGATATAAGCTTCCATTACTTACTTTGTTAGTTACATTAGCCTCATAGCTCCAGAGCAAAACTAAAGACCCTATCTTCTAACACCAAACATCTTGGCTGATCGACTACATTTGGTTACCAACTCAGTTCCTGGGTACATTTTTGCTAACCCTCTAATCTCACACACTTAAGTCAAACCATCAGCTAATTATCAGTATCTTTGGGAGCTTAGTGCTGGTTGAGGTTTGTTAAAACTGGAAAAACATGAAAATCTGAACACATATCAAATATCCAGGCCTGGGACTGAGGCTTTATACAAGCATAATTGTAGTGATCTTACTGTGTTCTTGCAATCTTGCAATCAGACAGAAAACTAAGCCTGTGTGATAGAAGCCCAAGGTAGGTTTACATAGAAAGAGCTAAACATCACTGGCTGATGTTTAGAGCTTGTAATTAAATTAGAATCACTTTAAACTGACGTTAAATGGCAGATAATCACGCAGCTGAGACGGTTCATTGAGAAAAACATTTACACAAAGACTTAGAGAGGCCTTTTGTTTATAGTCTCCAAAATCTCCGCTGAACACCTGGGTGTGAGAGCTTTTATGGGTTCCCAGCACTGACTCCGAACACACATGGACCTAAAGCACATCTTTATTTTACCATTTTTTTTAATTTACCACAATCACACCTGTTTGAAATTGGGCTTCACGGAAAAAAAATCCAGCTGTAAACCATTTCCTCCAACACCCATAAGTGATAAACGAATTCGAATGCCCGGTAAGCTTGGTATTTCGGTAAATAGAGGGGAAAAAGAACAGTCATAGCTGGAGGGAAAGGAACAGTTAGCCACCAGAAATCAGCCTTATGGCACTTAAATAAGCGAATAATTTAAGGCCAGAATGGCCTGCTCTATTTCAACTGCTGTGAAAGACTATTATCCAATCAGCTAATCATGTGGCAGCAACGCAATGCATAAAATGATGCAGATACAGGTGAAGAGCTTCAGTTAAATGTACACATCAAACATCAGAATGGGGAAAAAAATGTAATCTCAGTGACTTTGACCATGGCATGGTTGTTGGTGCCAGGTGGCCTGGTTTAAGCTGAGCTCCTGGGATTCTCACGCACAGCAGGCTAGAATGGTGCAAAAAACTAAAAACATCAAGTGAGCAGTAGTTCTCGGAAGGTTTTAGGCATGGTCGCTTAGTGGTTAGCACGTTTGCTTTGCACCTCCAGGACTGGGGGGTTTGAATGCTGCCTCCAAGGTGCAGAGTTTGCATGTTCTCCCAGTGCTCCGGGGAGAACTCCTCGGGTACCCTGAGTTCCCTGGGATAGGTTCCATGCTCCCCCACAACCCTGTGTAGGATAAGCAGTACAGAAGATGGATGGATGGAAGGTTTTACTGTAGCATATATCTTTATCAGAAAAGAAACAGAAAATCTCAATTTGATATTGAAATGCATGTATTTATTCACTGTTTCCACAGATGCAGTACTGTTGGCGCCTATTAAGGAAGCAGCTAAATCCCAGTCTAACCTCTGGACACACATATCTCACTGATCATCTTTTGACATGCACAGTAGTGTACCTGATAAAATGACAACTAGTCCTATAAATTGATATAAAAATCATTTTACATGGAATGTACAGTATTAGTGGCTTTTAAAGGTCTTGCTTTTTATATAGTTAGTTTCATTGCATTCATTGTATTTTCTACAGTAATTCTATATTTATTGGTTGTTTCATGCGACTGGATCAGGAAAAGAAGGAAAAATAAAGCTTCCACTTTCGTACTTTCGTTACACCACATGTGGCTCCATGGTTCTTTATGATGATAATGGAAAAGTATGCTAAGCTCTTACAGGGACAACAAAACATTGAGAGAGAAGGAAAAGAGAAAGAAACAGAAAGGCATATGGTCCTGGTTTGGTGGTATGATTAGAGGCAGGCTTGCATGTTCTCTCTGACAAACAGGAAATAAACATTCATAACTGTGTATTTCTGTTCCAGTGCACATGTTCGATTAGATAGATAGATCTATCTAATCTACTTGCAGCTGGCAGAATCTAATCTAAGCACTTACTGATATGGCCAAATGAGTAACATCCCTGGGTGACAAAGTTAACTTAATCACTGCAAGCCGTTCTTTTCAATTTTTTACTGCTTAACATTAAATACTGGTTTTAATTACACAATATAATAGGGTATCAACTTTAGCAAAGCCAACCAGCTAGCAAAAAGCACTAATGTGTTAATGGTAGCCATGTAATTAGTTTGCTTTGGTCCAGCAGTAGCTATCTGATGTAGCCAGGGCTTCTGTCAAGCCAGCTAATGTTAGGTGAGCTATTTTGTTGCATAATCAAAACCTTGGGCCACATTCATTGTTAAAATATCTTGCAAGCCAGACCTAAGTCTGTTGGCAAACACACAAGATTAGCTCATTTGCACACTATGAAGTGGTTTACATAAACCTCTACAGTGACTACATCTCGCTCCAAATGTTTATTGTCGCAGAGTCTGAACGTTTTTCCTATTGAAAACCAGCACACAAAAGACAGCAAAGATCCAGAGCTGATCTGTTTAAACGGAGTGTACAGACGAGAAGGTGAGAGAGAAGGACAGACTAAATGATGAAAGCACTGCTGCATCACTCTCTTTAGGTAGAGGTGAAGTGTGGAGAGGCAATGAGGTTACAACCTTCATCATTCTGAAGCTTGTGGCCAGAAAAGTGTACAAAGGATAACAGATGCATTTTATCCCATGGGCAGAGCATCTGAGACTGAGACTACTTGCTAGCTAGCTACTGTTAGGTAAACTATTTAATTGGGTAATTATAGGAACACACCAGCATTACTGACCTGCATGTTAATCTTAATAATCAGCATGTGATCTTCAGTGGTGTCCAAGAGTTGATTTAGTGTTGACTTTTATTTTAAACTTCTTTCATTGACATCTTGGCCTATTTTCACTTTAGTTAATGGTTTCATATATTACCCACAATGCTGTTCAACTGCTGGTAATAGTGGTGCCAGTGGGATTTGGCCCTTGCTTCAACTCTACCTAAAGAGAGTGATGCAGTGGCACTTTAGTCTTTTAGTCTGTCCAGCTCTCTCACTTATTCATCTATACGCTGTGCACCAACAGATCAGCTTCAACTTTCATGCTAATATCATGGCCGATGCCATTGTGCCTGTCATCTCGGAGATTGCTAACTAGCCAAGCACAACTGTGTCATATAGCTGCATTGCATTCTGGAACTTGGAGTCCAATGTTCACTGTCTCTACTACTTCTCTGTTGGATTTCTTATTAATATGATGTTGATGGTCACTGGAAAATGGCGAGAAAGCTCATTTGTTTCTAGGTAAGAGCTATGTTTGAGAACTTTTAAACACTGCATTAGCATTGTCCTCTGTGACATTAGCGAAGCACACAACCGCTAACCTCTCATGGGAATACAGCCAAAAAATACCAACCAATAAATTAGCACCAGAATCACAAAACACATCACAAATATTTCAGTAAAACATTTTTCCTTTTCCTTTAAAACTGGTAGCCAAAGTGAACTATTGCAGTGTAATCAAGTTTTTTGCGATCGGCTGATCAAAATTAAGTGCTGTTCGTGTTGACCAAGTTACACCTGTCTGTCAACAGAGTCAAGATATTGCTTATAGGTTGATGGTTAATGGCCCTGCTTAAGATCCTAACTGACTTTCTGACAGTCCTGACATGTAATCTGATTAGCAATGATTCTTAAGTAGAGTTTTCTAAACTTTTCACATCTTTGCAGAGCTCTTGGCTGTTATCTTCTTCAGTGTCTGTTCTCTGAGTCTGCAATGCTAACAGGGTTTGGAAGGGAACTTACCCTTACCATGCTGTTTAATGGGAGAACCTATTTAGAGAGTGTCTGGTAGTGTTCACCACCCACCCTGCTGTAGATGTGAACACTCAGTGGGGTGATATCCACCATGGTCCCCACTTCTAGAGCACAGTGTCTTTGGCATTGTGGCTTGGTGATGCTGCAGAGAGAGATGATAAGGTCACAGAAAGAAAGAAAGAAAGGCTTGAGTCATCACCAAGGGCACTTTATTTGCCCTGTCTCAGTTGTGAGTGTGCATAGAGGAAGTCGAGGTATTTTCTCTCTCTCTCATGGCCCCTGAGCCATGTATTAAAACTTCAGTGGGAACACACTCTTACTTGTGGGGACCTGAAATGGGAGTTTGGTGGGTGTCTGTGGGAAGCTTTCAGAAGTGTTCAGGCTTGCCTCCTGTACCTCACGCTGTGAGAAGCTTACCTTTGTTTGATGAGTCAATACATGAATTAAAAATTGGCTGCCAAAATAATAAAAATGGAAGAAAGAAACAACAAACAAGGGCATATAGGGACTATATAATTTGATGTTTAACACCATTAAAATGGTGCTTTATATGGATGAAATGTCATATTGTTATTCTTTGCAATCTGAAACATACACATGCTTTATGTACATAACTGCATGTGCCAAAATCATTTTTAGCACTGGTGTTGTGGCCAAGGCAAGCTAGTCCCCCTGATGTCATTCTTACATGTACACAAAGTTATTTATATTTAGTTAACATAATCAAATGACAGCCACTTGGTAGCTAACAGCAAGCTGATTCAAGCTAGCTAGCCTTAGAAAACCATGCAAATAATATTTTTCCAATTTATTTATATTGGTCAAATAAGTATGATAACTGTGCGATACCATGCAACTTTAATAATGGAACCTCAATATTGTAATCATATCTGACGCTACTGGTTCTGAATAAAATCACTTGCTGCACTACATACATCAGCCATGGTGTCAGTACTATGATTTTTACTAGGTGGATTAGTGTTCACAGTCTTTCTCTTTTAAGGAACACAGTGTTTTTAAGGAACATGGTTAGACATATCGAGAGAAAATAAAGACGCTAGCCATGCTCAAACAGACCTTTTCAGAAGAGGATACAGTCATCCCCTCCCTGAGAATTCTCTTTAGCCTGTATTAACGCTTTTATTAATAAACTAGCTAATTAGCTCACTTTTAACCTAGTCATGTAGGTTTCCAGGCAATTATAACATGGGATTGGCCAGCACATTGTAGCTTTTACTTGCCCAGTGGTGTAGGTAATGAATTTGTGACTTGCTGACCTCTGCAGTCTCTCTGGTTTCTTTTACTTGTTTATAGAGTCTTGGGGTCCACAGAGAATAGAGATTTTCCTCTGAGCAGATTTTATGGACAACTGTCAGTATTACAAGAGAACAATACATGTTCTCACATTACAGAGACAGCTTTCCATATGAGGTATACTTACCAAGTTTACAAGATATTTATGGTAAATACTTGATCTATCAGACATAGATAATATTGTTGTTGTTTTGTGTAAGGGGTTTACCATCCATGTGTAAATTCCCCTATGAATCCCTCTTCTTACAGGCTGCAGTTTGCGGAAAAAAAAAAAAAAAAAGTAGCTGATGGTTGGGGATCATGTGATGATCTATGTGAACTGTACAGTAAATATGTTAATCAAGGATTATCGCAAACATCCAAATTTGGTTCTGTTGACTAAATACATGTTCACTCCTGTGTTCAGTGGGTATAAGATAAGATATGATGGACTTTCTATTTATTTTATTGGAGAAATGTAACTGTTTCAGCAGCAACAATATAACATGTGAGAAGCTAGATACATAAATATAAATAAATATGACAATAGTACTGTAAATATGACAAAAAAATAAAGAAACAATGGTAATGGCATGATTTATAGTGTGGTATATAGATATATCAGGAAATGTGCAAAAATACCAAAGTACTTCTGTGGTACAGTATATCAGAGGATTGTCCATTTGCATTTTTTTAATTACAACCAAATTAAATGAGGAAAGCTGTAGCCTTTTTTAACCCTTTTTTTTTACTCTTCTCACTCCCTTTTTTTTTTTACATTTTTATTTTATACAGATTGCTGTATTCTTTTAGGTTATAGTTTTTAATGTACTGTATGTGAAAAAATTAAATAAAGAGTTTAAAAATGGGTGATGTACCTCAGAAAAGATAGTTGGTTCCACAGCAGAGGTTATGTATACAGTACGGTTCACAGGTAATAGTGGATTACCTGGAATTCAAGGCTGGTTCAGACCTGTTGCCTAATCCAAAGACTAATCAAACTGGAGGCCATTTTTAACACGTGTCCATAGGAAAACTTAAGCTGCATGGGAAAACAATTATCAAGTCATGTTTTTCATTATGCTGGAAGGCATTAAAAGTTTATAGATATTAAGAGCCCACATCATCGTAACATTATTAAGTTTCAGTATGGGAATAACTACAGCATGACCTATTTCCAGGAGCAAAACAAGCAGTAAAACGAGAGAGATGAACATATAAGGCTCTCACAGTTGCCACAAGTAGAGACGTTTCTTTGATGTGCAGTGTATCAAAGGATTACCAATTTAGAACTGTTTGAACTCCGTCGTATCTTCTGTTCTCCTTCAGCGTGCTTTGTGAAACAAGCAAAGCATGAATTTCAGAAAGCGCTTGCTTTCTTCCCAGATGCGAAGGCTCTATGTGATGTAGCACGCCACGTCTTTCAGAAATGATTCATCTTCCTTTCTGAACAAGCGTCGTCTTTTCATTAGCCTCGGCATCAAGCTTTGGAGTGAGTCCAAAAAGAAAGGAGAAGAAACAACGTGGAACAATGGAGGACAAAAGAAGCCAAAAGGCCAAACTAGCCTACTCTGATGAAAATGTTGAAATTAGCGTCTCAGATGGGTAAAGAAAATCAAAGGACTTTAAAAAAAAGCCTGAAATGTCGAGACTGGTGTAAAAAAAAATTTGCAGGAGATAAGAGATCAGAAGGCGACTTTGGTGCCACTTCAAAGCATTGGCTTTGAGAAACTGGGTTAGCAGCGAGCTGATACACCGGAGTGGTGTGTTTTTAGCCAGTTTGAGAATTAGCAACACGCAAGGAGGTTTGTTCAGACAAAGGTTACTCAAGGTAATGGGTCAGCGCCAAGCTAACTTTTTTGGGGCCGTCTCCACATCTGACAAGGCATTTCTCGCTCTTGATATGGCCGAACGATGGCCGGCTTTGAAGTGAACGCTAGCCGCTAGAGCTGTGGGAGCTTCTTCTCTTTATTGGGGCCTGTCAGAGGCATGCTGCGCACCACAGCTAGCTTTAACTCATTAAAACCTAACACACACAGCACACACTGACGGAGCACACAGAGAGAGAAAGCACTGAGAGACAGATCTGTCATCCTGTCTCTAAACTGGTCAGGATTTAATATACCTGGGTGACTGCATGTGGGACACTTTTTTTGTGTAGTCACGAGCCAAAACTTTCCACCTATCATGTTGGTAACATCAGACATTTCTTAAGGTTTATGTTATTTTCATTCATCTATTAATCTATCAGTAAATTTATCAAGGGAACAGTTATCAGTATCTGAGTAATCAAGCTTTATAATAATGCTATTATCATAAATAGGTTTGTGATTTTTTTTTTTTTTTTTTGGTTTTTTTTTGTTACAGTGGTGGAAATCACAACCCACCATCATTATGTTACATTTATTATCGCGTTCTTATCCAGTTTAATTGAATGGGTTTAATTCATTCATTAATCTCATGGAAGGTCAGTGGAAGGTTCAAGAATTAAAAAAAAAAAAAGCACTGTGGGTCTAATAATTATGTTTAATATTTAAGATTTATTTAATAAACATGCTCTGAGGGGGAGGTCTGTGCATTTTATTTTACACTTAAAGGGCTCCCTGGCTGCAAAATAAATAAGTAACTAAATTTAAAAAGTAATATCATGGACTATTAATATGAAGCCAGTATGAATAAGACCTCAGAATGTAAACAGCTGAATGTCTATGACGAGAATATTATGAGCATTATTATAAATAATAATTAATAAATTATAAATGATAAATAATAAAATATAAGTTCAGTGCAGTGGCACAGCAGGTAGAATCCTTGGTCTGAGCCTGAGATGGACTTGATTCCTCCTATTTCTCTGGTCTCCTGGTGGATTGGTTATGCTAAATTGCCCGTAGATGTGAACGAGTGTGTATGAATGTGTGCATGGTGTCCTGTGATGGACTGGTATTCCATTCAGGGTGTATTCCTGCTTCTCGTCCAGTGTTCCCGGGATTCTCTGTGAGCCTGACCAGGAAGGCGCTTACTGAATAATGAATGAATGAATGTATGAATGAATGAATGAATGAATGAATGAATGAAAATAAAGGTAAAATTATGGTAAATATAGCCTAAAACATGCTTAAGCCAAACTGAGCAGGTTTTAAAATGATACAACTCCTATAGATAATCATTCCTATCTGCTGTGAATAGCTGTTGAAGTGTCACCATTTACATTTACAGTTACAGTTACGCCATTTGGCAGACGCCCTTATCCAGAGCGACTTACAGAAGTGCTTTGAAGTCTCTATCAATAAATACATCCTGATACTGGTTCACTAGATCACAGTATAAGAGTACTATCAGTCTATAAACTCTGCTGGGGAGGTAGTATAGTAAGAAAAGCACACAGACAACGCATTGTTTTTAAAGTTAAAGTGCTAATTTAAGTACTTCAGGAAGAGGTAGGTCTGTAGATGTTGTTTGAAGACTGCCAGTGACTCAGCTATTCAGACATCTAGAGAAAGTTCATTCCACCACCTAGGTGCCAGAACAGAGAAGAGCCTTGATGCATACCTTCCTTGTACCCGGAGAGATGGTGGGACCAGTCAAGCAGTGCTAGAGGATCGGAGGGAGCGTAGTGGAGTGCAGGATGTGATACTGTAAGTGCTTTTTGAATTGGCAATAATGAAACATGTGCCTTCACCTCTTATGATTTTGATTTTTGTCTGTTGGATGGTCAGCCTGCAAATAGCTAATCACCTCTAACTCTTTGGGGAAAAAACATGAACATTCCAGGCTTTCCCTGGTTTTGTTTTGTTTCAGTCACTCTTAGATGCAATACTGAACAATGTTCAATGGCTGGCCTTTACTTTTTTTGAGGTTGAAGGAATCAAATTATTAATTGGACCCATTCTATTTTACTCAGTAAGGCATAAAAAAGCATATTGAATTTAAAAAAAGAACAAAAAGCATGAATGCATTCATACAGATGAGAAATGGAGCTTTTATCTCTGTGCATATCCAAGATGGAGTTTATCCTCAGTCCACCAAACTTCTCCAAAGATTTGTCTTCTTAATCTTTCAGGAAGTTTCGTCACAGTTTTGCTTTTGTCACTGCATCAAGGCTGCAGCCTTAAGAACAAAAACCTAAGTCCTTGTTTTAGAGCGAGTTATGTGCCAAGGTCTTTGAGATAGAAGAAAACAAGGTTTGGGAGACAAACATAAGCAGAAAATGTTTGTTCAGCCTCTTTAATGAGGTCATAGGAAAAGCTACAAAGACTATACGGCCAATTATTTCATTCTATCTCTTTCTTTCTCTCGCTATTGCTTTGCTTTTTTTTATTCTAATCTCTAATCTCCCATTGTTCCAGAGCAACACAAAGGACCACGACATCAAAACAGACGACTATCAATCTATCAAACGCACACCACGCTTCCCTTATATAGCATACAAACTGGAGCGCAAGAGAGAGAAAGGAATAGGGAGGAAGAACGAGCAAGGCTAAGGAGTGAAGGAGAAAAGGAAGAGAAAGTTAGATGCCATGCCCCAGTCATATAACAATTCCTTTGGCTTTGAACTTAAAACCGTCACATCATCAAATGCATCCTAAGCAATAAGCCACGAAGACACGTGAGACCTCGGATACTTTGTTTTCATCCGTGCTCCACTGATAACCTTTATTAATCTCGAATTTTTGAGTCACAACCCTTTCTTTGAAGCTCCGGCTGTTGCTTTCCTGTTGTTGTTGTTTTATTTTTTGCACAGAACGCAGGTTGTGGTTGAGAGATAAAACACTTCTGAGCCATATTAAGACTTGAAAGTCCCTTGGCTATTCACTGGCGCACATTTGATGTTGTTCTTTGCTCCTCGGGCAAATTAGCATATCGTTTTCAAAAGCCGTCTGGTGAACACAATGCACAAGCATGGCACATTTGCTAAAAGTTGCCACTGATGTGATATTGCGTGACAGAGTGAGACGTTAAAATGGCGATATGCAGATTGCTTATAGGAATGGAGTATCTTTTTTTTTCTTTTTTTCTTTTTTTTTTGGGGGGGGGGGGGGGGGGGGGCAGGGGGTCCGTTGCAAAAAAAATTCACCCTGACATTTAACCACCATTATATAGTTATAAAAATTAAATTGACCTAAAAAAAAAACAATAAACTTATGTT